>JARYGA010005087.1:0-34658 GCA_030545235.1 Helianthus tuberosus
ATCGTCATCATTCTTCTTATCATCATCATCTTTCTTATTATCATCGTCTTTCTCATCATCGTCGTTTTTCTCCTCATCTTCATCTTCTTCATCATCTCCAAGAAGTTCTTCATCAGAATCACTAACTTCTTCACCCCGAGCCTTCTTCGCTATTTTTCTCCTTTTCATAACTTTCATTCTGTAAAGACCATCTTTTACGTTGAGTGGCACAGTACAAGCTTTACCAACAAGAACAAACTGCTTTGTCTTCCATTCAAGTAGCATCACTTCTTTGGACTTTTTCTTCTTTTGTTCAGCCGCAACTCTACGAATGATTTCATCAGAATCAATGACTTGAGAAGGCTTTCCAACTAACATGAAGTCTTGATCATGTACAACTTATTCTTGATCAACTTGTTCTTGAGCAACTTGTTCTTGAACATGTTGTTCTTGAGCATGTTCAGCATCAAACATTTCAGCATCAACTTGAAGTGAAGAACCACCAGCTTCTTGAACATCTTCAATTATACTTTTTTTCTTTTGGATAGCATCCTCAGCTAGTCTTCGTTCTCTTTCAAGTCTTCTCTCTTCAACTTTCCTTACTTCAATTTCATTGTAAGCAGCATGAACATCCTTTTTCAAAAGATTTTCCACAACAGAATATAACATTTTGAGTTGTTCATCTTTCATCACTTTGTCAGCTTTCATGGCTTCCATCTCCAACTTCATTGCTTTCATTTTGTTTGAAGTGGATTCACTCATTTCACTGACCACCTGATTGAGTGTTTGATTTACATCTTGGAGATTCTTGTTCAATGAAGAAATTTCTGCCATAAGAGCTTCAATCACTTTAGTATTACTATCACCGTCTTCCTTTATTTTCTTCATTGTGTTTTCTTCATGAAAGATTATCACCGATCTGAGTTGATCATGAGCTTTCATTATTTGTTTAACTTGCTTCAATAAAAGATCACGTTCACTTTCAGCTTTTTCTTGCTCTTTCTCAAGATCTTTGACTTTCTTTGCCAGAACTCTTACTGCTTCATTGTTGAATAAGTCATCATCAAAATTCAGATCTTCCAACGGATCTCCTGAAGCAGATGGCATATGGCTAAAGAAATCATCTGAGTTTCTTGGACGTGAGGACGATTCTGGAATCTCTATGTTTTCTGGTACTTTTGGAAACTGTGAATTAAAGACTCCAGCATCAGTAACTTCAACGTAGTCATCATGACTAGTCTGTTTTTCGGCTTCTGTTTCTTGTGGTTGAGGTGATTCAACATGTTGAGAATCTTTACCATCATGTTCCTTTTGAAGTTGACTTTCACCTTTTCTTGCTCGAACACTTCTTGGAATGAGACCAGCTACAACTGCTTTTCTTTTCTTGATTTGTTTCTTTGGACTCTCAGGATCATAAGTTGTATCTTCTTCATCTGATCCCTTCTTTTTCTTTGGAGACCTTTTCTTTAACTGAACTTTTCCTTTGCCAAGAGTAAGTGGATCAAGTTCAGATTCTGATATTGTGGTTTCAGAATCATCATCACTTGAAAGATCTTGAACGACTCGTTCTTGATCTTTAACACCTTCTTAATCTTTAACACCTTCTTGATCTTTAACACCTTGAGCAGCATCCTCATTCTTCTTTAAGAAACTTTGAAGAGATTGTGATAACAATTCAGCACCTTCTTGAATAACTTTTGATGGTTCCAAAACTGTTTCATCTATCAACTTGTGCTGCTGTTTTCCAGAAGACCCTGCAAAACAGATGTTTGACAAATTTATTAGAAATTTTCACAAGATAAAATTCTAATTTCCTTATGACTCCCCCTTTCACAATACCCTTTTTTACAATCTTTGGAATAGAAACTGTAGGGGACGTCTTTGGAGTTCTCTTTCTTTTTCCATCTTTGATACACCACCATCTTGTATCCTTCTTATAGAACAAACTCATCTTGTCATCTTCATTATCAGAATTGCTGTCTTCATGTCTCCACGCATCATTCTCTGGAGCTACATAGTTTGGATTTGAAATTTTGCAGATCATTCTCTTTGCTCCAGGATTTGGACCTTTGATCAATCTACTGATTGTGTCAGGTGTCATGTGCCTCAGGCCCAAAATGTCATTACTTCTCTTTTCTAAACCTTGAAACTGATCATCTATCAACATCTGGACAAACCTAGGATACATAAGGAACCTCTTACTTCCATCCTTTACATTCTCAGACATGTGATCAAAAATTACTTGAGAGATATTGTACGGTCTGTTCAGTACAAGACAAGCAATGATATTCATGATATAGTCTTGAGTTTCATCATATCCACCTTTTTTGTGTGACAAAGCATGAAGCACACAATGAGCCATGAATTTATAAGCGTGGCTAAAACTTGTCTTCTGCATCCTTCCATTCACACTACCAGCAAAACCCATCCTACACCACAATCCTTTTACTAGACGTTCAGAAACTATGGTTGGATCACTATCATTGTCTCCTAAATTCAACACTCTTCTTATAACACCAACTGTCACTTTCATTTCCAATTCTACATCTCTTCCATTCTCATCCTTCTTTGATACAGCAGAATAAATGGTCTTATCACTTTCTTCGTATCTTGCAGCACTCCAAAATCGTTTCACATGAGATTCATAAGCTACTGTCTTATCAGTTAAGGCCTTAGAAATTCTACTTTCCCTCAAGAATTTTGCAACATCTTGAACTATTGTGTTTTCGGTATACACTTCATCCAATACACAATATATATTATGAGCTTTATTCCAATCCTGCAGACATTTTATTCATTTTTTTTTAAATTTTGGGATCTCAAAATATTCTGTCAAAGAAAGACTTGTAATATGGTATGACACTTGAATGGTTATCCGTACGCATGACTTATCCGTGCGGATAAGTTGTCCGTGCGGACAACTTGTCTATACCGCGTATAGCCACCCGTGCGTACAACATAACATAGCCCCGGATTGCCATCCGTGCGTACAACATGACATTGACACAGATTGCCATGCGTGCGTACAACATGACATAGCTACGGATTACCATACGTGCGTACAGTATGACTTTGCCACGGATTGCCATACGTGCGTACAAGTTCTGCGTCGCGCGTACAAGTTGTGCGTGCGGATATAAGTCACAAATGAAGAACAGTTTATGAACATCAAAAAAATTTCTATGGCAAAATCTAAAATTGAACACAGATCTACACAGAGGATGTTAACACGATCAAAACCCTATGTTCAATGGTGTCTAAAACATCTTATTCACATGTCAATTTCACAAAAACTTAGCCGACACTACGTACCGTTCAAACATCAGATCTACCAGATTTTAACATGATATAACACAAATTAAACCGGTAAAACTCTAGATCTAAGCATTCCGAACTAAAACCTATGATTTATTCATGACAAAACGAACTAACACAGGCTAGATCTAAGATTTAAGGCTCCGAAAGAACAGATACGCGATGAACAGATATTAAACAATGTATTATTGCAGATTTGAGTTAGAAAAACATACCTTTGCCATTGCTAATGTTGTGCAAACCAACGAAAACAAGGATCCGTGCAAAGAATTCCGAAATCAGAAAGTCAAAATGTGAGAGAGAAAGAGTATTGTGCGTGCGTATAGCTTTGACTGACTCTTTGACCCTCTATTTATACTATCAACAAATGCGTATGGTCACCCGGGCGCATTGCCATCCGTGCGTAAGGCTACCCGTTCGGATGATCATCCGAATGAGGCACACTTTACCTTTTCAATGAAAACTTTGATTTTTCTCAACTTTTGTCAGTTTTTAGAAATCCACTTAAGTTGCTTGGTTCAAACTAATGACCCAACCTACTTAATTTATCGACCAAGTCCAACTTAATGACCTTGGTTGACCTGTAACAAAACATACTGACTTTTGAAAATTTTGTTCAAACATTTTTCTGAAAAATTACAAGTATCAACTTAATGAACTTGTGTTTCACATTTTCAATTATAGATTAGATATGATTAGCTCCAAACTCATCTTCCATCCCAGAAACTTCCTGCATCTTCTATCACTTTCGAATCCGAAGATCAACTCTCCACTTTGGTTTGTCGGAAAATAAAGCAGAAAAAATAAAATCTTTTTGGGATTTTTAATGAAGCAAATAGACTAGAAATGAAAACAGAAATAAAAGAGCAGAAAATGTAAACTATTTACAAACATATTTTTGGTGAGCGTGTTAGGGAATCATATCAGCTTCCGACAAGTTACAAGTACCATTAAGCTTAATTTCATGCCAAACATTAAACAATTCACCTCGATTGTCGATATACTGATCCATCTTAAATTCTTACACACATTTCAATCTGTTCAGGATACAGTTTTAGTGTTTTAGAGACTTAAACTTATACGTGTGTCCCACCTCTTGAATATACTCCCGTATCCAGAATCCCAATAATCAGTCTTACAGGTGAGTATCCATCAATTATATCTGTACATAATTTAGGTATGCGAGGGCCGAGGGATCTCAGGTCGATACTTTCGTATACGCAGAGAGATATTAGCTTCGACTTTAAGGTGTGTCCCCTTTAGAGGATCTTTTTGCTACAACAGCAGCGATTATCAATTTTATTGTTTCAGCATGCTGAGGGTTTAATGCTATGTTTCAAGCATTTGCAGAAAGTATTATCCAGGGACTAGGTCAGAACTACCGTTCAGCAGAAGTCCCGGAATAATACCCCAGACATCATTGAGAATAAAGACCTAGTATATCAGATTATGAGACCTTTCAAACGAGATTTCAGGGGTTACCTATATATCCAAGTAGTGTTCCCCACGAAATAGGCAAGTAAAATTTTAGGTTTATATCCCGAACAAATATACTAAATGTGTAAAAACCTATCGACACATCATTAGTGAGACTGTTTAACGTATTTGAACTTTCCATTTCTTTAGCGTACAGTAACCGTCTAGCTGATGTACTATCATTTTCCCTTTTTACACAAACTCTTTTTGAAATTTTATCATGTTTTTGGCTTTTTCGAATTTTTTATTGTTTTTGTATTTTCTGAAAATAAAACTACTATCTCCCCCTAAAAACCAAAACAAGTAAAAATTCGACAAACCATTGCAGATTGTTTCTCAACATCATCTACAGTGGCACCTTCATCAACGCTAACGTTTTCCTCCGCATCCGATAGCAACTTCATACCATTAAGTTTCAAAAGATATTTAAAGCGAGTTTTGTCAAAGGCTTTGGTATGTAAGTCAGCTTTTTGTTCATCGGTGTGGATTTTCTCTATTCGTATCAACTTCTTCTCGAAACAGTCTCGGATGAAGTGATGACGAATTTCAATGTGTTTTGTTTTAGCGTGATGAACAGGATTTTTTGTTATGTTAATTGCTGCCTCATTATCAACAAAGATAGGGGTGTTAAGAAATTGCAAACCGTAGTCTCGCATCTGTTGCTGGATCCACAAGATCTGAGAGCAGCAGCTGCTAGCAGATACATATTCAGCTTCACAAGTGGATAAAGCGACAGAGGTCTGCTTCTTGCATTGCCAGGTGACCAATCGTGGTCCGAAAAACTGGCACCCCGCTGTTGTTGATTTAGCATTTACTTTGCAGCATCCGAAATCAGAATCAGAATATCCTTCGAGCATGAAGTCGCCAACTTTTGGATACCACAACCCCAGAGATGGAGTTCCTTTCAGGTAGCATAGAATCCTTTTCACAATTACCATGTGCGAAGCTCTAGGATTTGACTGAAATCGAGCCGCAAGGCAGGTTAGGTACATAATATCCGGTCTTGATGCCGTCAAGTACATTAACGAGCCGATCATGGAACGATACAATGTTTCATCTACCTTCTCTCCGGTGAGATCAGGGTTTATCCCATGGTTCGTCGCTAATGGGGTGGACATTGGTGACATTCCTGACATCCCGAATTTCTCCAGAACATCATGAACGTATTTTGTTTGATGTATGAAAGTTCCCTCGGGAAGTTGATCAACTTGAAGTCCCAAGAAGAACTTCATCTCACCCATTGAAGACATTTCAAACTTCTGCTTCATAACTTGTTCAAAATCTTTGCAGAGTTGTTCATTTGTAGACCCGAAAATTATGTCGTCCACGTAAATTTGGACAATCAGAAGATGCCCGTCGACTTCTTTTGTGGAAAGAATGGCGTCTATCTTTCCTCGAGGGAAGTGGTTGGCTAACAGGTGTTGAGACAAGGTCTCATACCAGGCTCTCGGGGCCTGATGTAAGCCGTACAACGCTTTGTCAAGGAGATAAACTTTATCTTTGTGAATTGGGTCGGTGAAGCCCGGTGGCTGTCCGACATAAACCTCCTCTTTCACCTTGCCGTAGAGAAACGCCGACTTCACATCTAACTGAAAAACTTTGAATCCTTTCCATGATGCGAATGCAAGGAAGATTCTGATTGCTTCAAGTCTTGCGACAGGGGCATATACTTCGGTGAAATCTATCCCCTCCTGCTGACTGAAGCCTTGGACAACGAGTCGAGCTTTGTTTCAAATGATAACTCCTCGATCATCCCTCTTGCATTTAAACACCCATTTGTTATTAATCTTTCGGTGACCATCGGGCAAATCCACTAGCTTCCATACACCAAGCTTCTCAAATTGGCTTAACTCCTCCTGCATTGCATTTACCCATGAATCTTCAGTAAGCGCCTCTTTGTACGTCCTTGGTTCTATCTGCGAGATAAAACAACTTAATGAGAATTCAGTTTGTAAAGGAGCAACTTTTGTGTAAAAACATGTAAGCCCTTGATCAAGCTGTCTTCGAGTGCGGACACCTGATTGCAGTTCTCCGATTATCAGTTCCTCCGGATGATAAGAAAGCGTTCTTGGCATCACCTCGCCTGAAACATCTACTTCGCTCTCCAAATTTGTGACGTTTTGATCAGCAACTTGTTCACTAACTGGAATAGTTTGATTTGGAAACTGGATTAGCTCCCCCTCAGAGTCTGAATCATCATGATCGAATATTGGTCTGTTTTCAGATTCTTGATTGTCATTCTCTACCGTCTGATTTTCTTGAGCAACATCATTTTCAACATAGTCATGTTCTCCAGCATTGCTTGGACCCGCCTCATCATCATTTGAAGCTTGTCGTTTTCGATAAGTTTCTGCTGGGAACCTTTCATCTTCATACTCTCTTAGAATATCCAACTCATCAAAGAACTCTGGTTCTTCCTCCATGTTGAAGGATTCCCACAAAGTATCATAATTGAAACGCCATGAGTCGCCAGGATTCTGTGGAGGCATTGTGTGACCTTGACATTCAACATTTTGAGCTTCAATAATCCGTTTCAGACTTGGAACGAAGACTCATCGTAAAGGACTTGCATAACCTACGAATATTCCTTCAATACTCTTCGCACCAAACTTTCCAAAAGGTTCAAGAACAGTACAGGGCGACCCGAACGGTTCAAGATACTTCAGATTCGGTTTTCGGTTATTGATCAACTCAAAGCATGTTTTGTTGAATTTCTTGACAGTGAGAACTCTGTTGAGCGTATAGCATGCAGCGGAAACAGCTTCTGCCCAGAAATTTATCGGTAACTTTGAATCAGCAAGCATTGTTCTGGCCGTTTCAATCAGTGACCTGTTTTTACGTTCTGCAACTCCATTCTGTTGCGGAGTGTACGGAGCACTGAACTCATGCAAGATACCTCTTTCATCACAATATTCTTCCATATTGTTGTTCTTGAATTCAGTACCATTATCACTTCTAATTCTTCTGATACGCCTTTGGTACAAATTTTCAATCTTTCTGAACAACCCCCTCAAACTGTCAAATGTTTCCTCTTTCGACTTCAAGAATAACACCCATGAAAATCTGGAATAATCATCAGTAACCACAAGACAATAAAGTTCTCCGGTAATACTTTTGACATTCACAGGACCAAATAAATCCATGTGAAGTCTCTCCAAAGGTCTTGAGACTGAATTGACTTGCTTTTTGGGGTGTGACTTTTTCTTTTGCTTGCCTTTCATGCAACTAATGCACTATTTTTCCAGATGGAAACCTTTAATGTGAACTCCCAGAACTAAATCATTGTGCACCAGATGATTCATTTTACGAAGATGAATGTGCCCCATCTTACGATGCCACAACTTTGATTCTTTCTCCGTTGCTCTTGAAACGAAACAGTGTGCTTGACCCGTTGTTGTAGTTGCTACAGTCATGTCTAAAACATACAGATCATTCACTCTAGGAGCTCTCATGATAATCCATTCTTCAGGAATAACAAAGCCTGGTTTCAAAATCAAACACTCTTTGTCTGTGAAGTGAGTAGTATACATCCGGTCACAAATCTGCGAGATACTTAGCAGATTATTTTCCAGCTCAGCAATGTAGTTAACTCTTTCAAACGTGACGATCCCGTTGGATAACGTTCCTTCACCAACAATTCTACCACCTTGGTTACCCGCGAACCCTACACAACCTCCATTAATATTTCTGACATCATATAGCAGCGCGGTCTTTCCTGTCATGTGCCGAGAAGCTCCACTATCCATAATCCAACGTGAAACGGATCTCGGAAGCTCCTGCACATGTCAAAAACATTTAATGAGATTTTGATGCTACCCAAGCCTCTTTTGACTCAGGTAACTTGAAATTAAGGTGAGTTATTTTAGTGTAAAGTGGCGGAAAGTTTTTATCATTCATTTTAAGGCTTTCAGCAGTCCCAACTTCAACCTCTTTGAATAAGAAAAATTCGTCTTTCTGAGGTTGATTAGCTGATTGATTTTTCTTCACCACATACTTCTTTTCAGAAGTCGATTTTTGTTTCTCAAAAAACTTCAAGGGTACATACTTCTTCTTGGTAGAAGATGATGATTTTTCAGTTTCAGACACCTTTGGTGAATCAACCTTCTTTTCAACAACTTTTGGCTTCCATGTTTGTTGAGGTGATGCAACCCGTTGGTAAAATTTATCATTTTTAGATACCGAATTCTTAACAGGTTCAGTTTTGATCTTGGTGTTGTCATTTTTCAAAACATTTTTCTCAACAATCAATGGAGCCTTTCCTTTCACAACATCTCTTTTGATAGAATTTTTCACAGTTTCAGTCTTAGACTTCAAGTTGGTACACTTTCGTGCAATATGTCCAACTTGATTACATTTGAAGCATGTTCGGGTGTCAACTACCCGACTTGAGCCTTCAGACTGAGGCTGTGAAGCGTTCTTTTCAAAGAACTCTTTGTTTGATTTTAAAAAGATTTCAGACTCCTCATCAGAAAGTGAACTTGAACTGTTCACAAACACCTTTTTCACAGCAAACTTCTTGTTCTGAACATTCTTTTTCTGATAATTCTTACCACCCTGATATCCTCCCGACCATTTATTTTGATTGTTGTTAGAAAAACGTGGTGGAATAACAGGTTTCTTATAGTAAGCTTTATCTTTCTCAAAATTCATTTGTCTCTTTGTCCGTTTCAAACCGTCCACTTCAGACAAATCAATTTCAACCAGTTTGAAAACATTTTTCACTTTGTTCACATTAACATTCTCCAGAGGAAACTCAAAGTCTGAATACAACTTATCAAAACCAGACATCTTGTACATCACAAGACCCAGTTCATCATTTACGTTGTTTTTAGATTTTGGTTTCGGAATGTAATTGTTCAGAAAACATTCTTCATCTTCAGTCGAATCACTATCCAAGACACTTTCAGCCATGCCTTTTATGATCTCGGTTTGAACACTGTCATCGGATGATGATGAAGAAAATGTCACATCAATTGATTCTGGCAGTTTTATCTCATTTGTTTCAACATCATCATTAACCAACCCAGATTGCTTCTTTGAAAAATTGTTTAGAACAGGTGGCGGAACTTGATGAAACCCCACCCCAGTTCCATCACAGTATACATCTTCGCCAGCTTTGGTTTTTCCAATGGGTTTTGGAACAATGTGTTGCAAAACAAAGCTTGCAGAGTTGTAACTGCTCAGTTTCAGATTAATACGCTCATTCTCAATTTTAGCTTCTTCAAACTGAAGCTTCAATTTTGCAATTTCATCAAGTTGTTGGTGGATTAACTCTTCTTTTACTCTAAGAACCCCTGATAGTTGAAGATTTTCTTTCGTTGTTTTACCGTTTCTCTCATCAGAATCTTTAACCGTTCGCTTTAGCTTCTCATAATTTTCAGAAATTTTATGATTTTCAAGAATTAATTTTTCGTTTTCTTTTCTTATTCTTTCAATGTCATTTTTATCATTTTCAATTTTCTCAGCTAATTCTTTTGATCTATCATTCGATGCTTTCAGCATTTTATCACGGTTTAAGATTTGATTTTCAACACTTTTGACTTTACTAGTCAACTCTTCAATCTTCTTACTACTGAGGTAAGTGATTGTACTACAAACTTTGCACTCTTTCATGCAATGTTTGCAGTCATTTTCAGATTTATCTTTCTTACCTGACTCGAGTGTACCATTTGAACTGACCTTGATTGTTGATTCAGTTCCAGAACTAGAAACTACCTCAAGTTCTTTTGCTGCAAGAACTTTTCAGCCATCTTCCTCAAGTTTTATGCCGTTAGCTCTTGCGATGTATCAATGATCCCATCATCAGCATTCTTTGACTTTGGTTTCTGTTCTGCTTCTTTGACTTTTTCTTCTTTCTCTACTTGTTTCTCTTCACCACCTCCCCACCATTCTCTTTGTCTAGCTTCTTCTTCCTCAGCAAATTGTTGTGTAAGAGCATCAACAATGATGGAATCTGGGTCAACTGCAATGTTTCCTTGAGGATCAAGGTAACATTCTCTGTCGGCATCCCACCTTTTTGCTCTTTTAGCTTCTTTGTAAGTGTTATAAATTCTATTCATTCTGGTTTGGGCTTTCATTCTTCGGTTGACGAGTTTTTCTTCTTCAGTTCTAATGTCTTTAAAAGGAATAATCTTCGTCACGAATGCATAACCCACCGCATCTTCCTCAGGCAATAGTTCGCTCCAATCATAACCTTCGTCATCATGGATCACGGCAAGAGCTCTAGACTTCTCTTTGTTGTCTTCAACTTGCTTCAATCTAGGTGGCTCAGATTTATTCTGGTGATAGATTGCTCTCTTGTAATAATCATCTCTAAAAGGGTTTTCTGACTCATCAGCATATGCATTTCTGCATTCTCGTTTGAAGTGACCCTTCTGCTTACATTTGAAGCACGTCACCTTCGATTTATCAAACCCCAGCTTAGTAGATGCACCACCAATTGTCTTTCTTCCGGTAATTTCCATGAAGCGTTGTGCTCTACGAACAGCACTGGCTATAGCCCAACGAATATCGATCAACTCCATTTCCTCGGGATCAATCTGATCATAATCTTCTTTCGTCAGATTGGTATTACCTATCTTCGTGGCTACTAACCCTTCGTACGACTCCAACACAGATGCTAGAAAGATCATCTGCTGTTTGGCCGACTCCTCATCAAAATTCTGAGTATTCTTCAAATCTACCGCAATGTTGCATGAAAACACATTCTTTGGAACAGATTGTTGTTGACTTGAAGAATTTGAAGAAGATCCCTGACTTGGAGTATTGTATGAAAAACCTCCATGAAAACCACTGTTTGGACTTTCTTTGCTTGAAGGGTTTGAATTTTCAGCGGAGAAAGCAGTTCTTGGAGAAACATTCTTGGGAATCATACTCTTTGGATAGTACAACTCCATGTTTTGTTGGTATGATGAATGATTTACTTTGTGAGTTTTCTTTATCTCCAATTCATGACTTTCTAGTCTTTCAATCAGCAAGTCGACGGTCAGACTTTCAGCTTTGATTGTGTTCTTTAACATCAGTGCATAGTACTGCCAATCCATCTCTTCTGGTAGTGAATCGAACAGTTTGTCAACTAGCTCCTCTTGAGAATATTTTATTCCGTGCCTCACCAATTCCAACTTTAAGTGTCCAAATCTTTCAATCATTTTACAAACAGATTCACCTTTTAAGCATCCGAACAAATCAAACTCCTTTCGCAGCAATTTCTTTTTGTTTTTGATTATTTCTTCACTTCCTACACATTTTTTATTTAACTTTTCCCATAGATCTTTTGCGTTTGTGTATTCAATGAGTGAAATAATGTCGTCTCTTACGGACTGGTGAATCAAAGCGATGCATTTTTGTTCAGCTATAAAGTTCTCTACGGATTCACCTTCTGACAAATTCTCACAATCTTGTCTTTCTGAAGTATAACCGTTCTTTAAGTTCTTCCAGCTCTGATATGCGAAAGCTTTCAGCCATTCTTCGAATCTTTTTGCCCACCGATTGTATTCTTCGATTGCCATTAGCTTTGGTGGTTTGTTGTAGGTACCATATGCGCTTTCAACACTTAGGGCATCGGATAAAGTTTTCTTCGGGTTCGGAATATCATTTGAACGATTGGAAGTATCGTCTCCGGAATTACCCGCGAAAGCATACATCTCACTGAAGGGATTCATGAATTCTTCCATTTTTAAGTACCTGAAACAATTTTCAAACACTTAGACAATTTTTACAAATTTTAAAAATTTCAAACACTTGAACCGGATAGTTATCCGTTCGAACAGGAATACGGATGGTGACAAAGCTTATCCGCACAGACGGTGATCCGCTCGGATGGTTGTGCGTACGGGTAACTTTGACCTTTTGACTTTTCTGGTTATCCGCACGGGTTGTAATCCGTGCGTGTAACAATGATGATGTCAGCAAACAACTTGCAGTAACTAACTAATCCAAACCGTTCAGACAGCTGTCCGCACGGGTGAATGACGTCATCAAATACGAACGGCTAAACATGATTTTCGATGAATTTGATCTAGTTTTAGGTTGAATCTGATTATGAAACTAAGTAGGATTATACTTTGAATGATTGCGAGTCGATTGATATCGATTTTAACAAATTTTAACCGTAAATTCTTGCTCAATTTTAAATTTTTCTGATTTTATGGTGACAAATGAAGAACAAATGTAAGATCTGAGTAGATGTAGAAGAAATCTGTCAAATTTCTGGTGAAATTTGAATCAAATCGGCAACAGAAGTCAAATCTCCGGTGAAATTTGACTTTGATCGGTGAATAAAGCTTGAATTCCGGTGAATTCAGTGTTGTTGATCTCGATTCAGCTCCCTGGACGCTCTGATACCAATTGTTCGTCCCGTTGATACAGGATCTGATCGTAGGAACAAGATGAATCGATTTCGTCTTAATGTGCGGAATCCATTAAAACGAATTACAGATTTGTGCAACAGAGAATTCAACGTTTAACTGCTTGTCTGTTCGTTCTATTAATTGTTCTGAAAGTCACAAAGTTCCGGTGAACGTACAGACTACCCGTGCGTGTCAAAAGTTCTCACAAAGTTGCACCGGACCTCCTATTTATAGACAAACTCAGGATACTAAGAAGTGTTGTACGTGCGGGTGGGCTACACGTGCATATGACTCACCCGTGCGTATGGTCATCCGCGCGTATGACTTATCCGTGCGGATAAGTCATCCGTGCGTATTGCCATACGTGCGTATTGCCATCCGCACGAGTTGAACTTGTCCCAAACAACACTTTTACATATAGAACCTATTCCTGAGTTGTCCTGCTAACTACATACATACATTCAGACAATATACATAAACACAGAATACAAAATATGACTACATGCTGACGGAAGCTACAGACGTAATGTACTAACAGGTTGTTTCAATGAAGTTCTCTTTTCAAAAAAAAAAAAAAAGTTGAACATAAAAAGGGACATTTTTAATTTAAAATCATCTACATTTTTATGCCAAAATGTATGATTGATTTTGGATTATAACAAGAGATCTTTTATGATAAGTTAAATCATATCAGGTGAACCTATGCATACCTTATTAGGATTTATCGGATTAAGAGAAATGAAGCAAAATAGTATTGATTTCTTTTGCTAAGATTGGCTTTTGTAGATTGCTGCTTTGGATTGCTGCTCATTCCTTGTATATATTTAAGTGTTTTTTTAATTAATAGCTAGCATTTACTCATGTATTTAATAATGCAACAAATTTAATCATATATACAATCCAACATTTTTTTAATTTTAAAAAAGGGAAAATATGCATTAAACTTAATTTTGTTAACAAGAAACTTTAAAATGAGTTGGGCATTGTAATATGATAAATAATGCTATATGAAATTATGCATTTATAGTTAGAGAGTGAAAGAGAGACAAACACACATATACATACATATGTATATATTTATAAATATGTGCGTGTCTATACATATGTTCCTTTTTCACATTTAAGTCATGTGTGGATATATGTGCCAAGTATTCTACCGTCATAACAATAGTGGTAGAAAAGGACAACCGAACATTACATAGAAGTTTTTGTGAACTTAATAATAGAGCTATTCCAAAATATAAAAAGTAACTGCGTATACTTTGTTTTAGTTCTTATAGTAAACTCAATAATATATGCAAAGAAACATCCCTTAAAGGAAAAGTAGATCATTTAATCATATATATAAGGATTAAAACTTATACAATACATTAAAAGATAAACAACTATTCTACCATTATTAGGGTGCACGGGGCACATGCGGTGACCCCATGCGGTGATTTCAATTGCCGTGCGGGTACACCGACACCATCCAAACTTTACCGCGCGGGGATGGCTTGGCTCGGTGAGTGGTCACCGATTAAGAGAGAGGAGAGAGAGAATGGGTTATTGGTTGTCAACGTGGGTCCACCCTTTTTCCACCAATTATATTTTTTTCTTCTTTTTTTATAAAAAAATAATTGTGTGAGTGGAGTGATGCCAACGTTTGAGTGCAAAATGGGGACTTAAGAGGGGAGTTGACGTGGCACGTGCTGATTGGGTGTGTATAAGAGAGGTCACTCCCCTCTTAGAGGAGTGCCCCTCTCACCATTATGATTCTAGTAATTTAGTGAGTTTGAGAATAGGAAAATAGGCAAGGCTGTTGATACAACAGTTTACTAGATGTTTTTGATGATCCACATAAGTAGTTAAATATGTTCTTTGGTGTGGTATAATTGTTCATTAATGTTTAAAAACACGTCACTTTAGTTTAACCTCTGGATAAGTGTGTTAAAGCTGTGTATAAATGTATCAAAGTGATGCATACGCCATTGTAGTTTTTAAATGTGTACATTATTGTTTTGAAGTTGTGAATCAGTATGTTTAAGTGGTACACTAACTTTTTTGATGCATGCATCGGTGTGTTAACATATTACTTTACAAATATCTCACTTTTAACACTTGTATTTGATTAGATTTGAAAACGTCTCAAAAGAAAGTAAGAAACACAAAGCTCTACGATTTCATTTTTTGTTATCTGTTATTAATAAATTCGCTTTAAATTGTGCATTATACTCACACCAAGTTGGAAAATCTGTTAGGTAAAAGGCTAAAAAGGTGCTTACATAATTTATACATAGAATTATTTGATATGTTTTGAACACCCGAGAGAACTATAATAGAAACTAGTATTTTGTCCGCCGCGCGTTGCGGCAGCGCGCGACGGGTAGAAACATATAGTAAAACAAAACACCATTTGTGAAACGCAGTGCATAAAAGACAATTACAAAAAAGTGCAAAACACAAAGGTAGATAGAAAGTGTAAAATACAATGCCTAAGACATTTCGTAAAACACAATGCATTGGCATTGGCATTTTCAAAAGTAGGAGTTGTAGTATAGGGGTTACAATTGCAATTTTTTTTAAAGTTGGGTGGGTGTAAAAATGGAGTAATGGTGCAAGGGGTGAAAAAGCAAAGTCTAAAAAAGACAGTGTAAAAGTATAGGGTTGATGGCGGAAATGTGTAAAAGATAAGAGGGTGTTGGTGGAAATGTAAAAGAAGAGGGTGTTGGTGGAAATGTACAAGAAGAGGGTTGGTGCGTAACTATGTAAGAGCTAAAGGGGTGATGGTGGAAAACCAAAGTAGAGGGTTGGTGCTGGCAAAGTTTGAAAGATGAGGTTGTGGTTTTGAAAATTCAAAGTAGAAGGTTTAGGGACTAAATTTGTCATTTTATAAAACTTTGAAAGTTACAAAATCAAGGGGCTAATATTGTAATATCATGAAAATACAGGGGGCAAGGAGGCAAAGCCGGTGGAAAACCCACCTACTTCGTCCTTTAAGATTGTATACAATATATCACTTATATGTGTGTTTTTGAAAAATAAGTTTTAGTTTGGGTAATTGTAAATTTATGAACCTAACACGAAATTTGTGAGTTTGCGTTTAGTGTAAATGGGTTTCCGTAAATTTCGGGTTAAACTTAGGAAAAGATTTCGCTAAATGGGTCGTGTTTGGGTCGACCTGGAATTTGCGCGTTCACTTGTTTAAAAAAGTACGCATACATATATCTTATGTTTTAACACAAAAAGGATCATATATTTTATGCCAATATCTACTGGACAAAGCAAAATAAGCAGCATATTTTATGATTTAAACATAACTTTTTTATATATTAATTTGTATTTTTTTTGTTGTAATTTATAATTTATAAGTATTAGTATGCAAAAAAAAAAATTCTGGGTTAAATGGGTCGTTTTCACATAAATCTGTGAAAATTCTAGTTGTGTTCGACTGTTTAGTTTAATGTATCTTGCACCATACTTGGGTTCATGTCTTGTTCGGATTCACCAATCCATGAACATGACCCATTTAACACCCTAAACGGAGAGGATATAATAGTGTATTGTGTTCTTTGTGAGTCTCGGCAGCATACGCAGGATCAATGATGGTGAGATGATTCAACCACTCTTCATGTTTTACCGATGTTGCGACTCGATTAGCTCACATAAGAATGCGCAGCATGTTGATGACATCGGTTTCACGGGCTGGATGATGGTGCCTGGTGTGTGTGCTGTCAAAGATGCACATATTGATTTTTTTTACAAGATAAAAGATTCATATTCACTCACAAAGTCTAGAGTAAATTACAAAAATCATCCTTTACGTTGACACCAGATTGCAAACTATGTCATTTAACTTCAAAAAGTACAAAAATCGTACTCGATATTTGCAAACCTTTGCACGTTTTGTTAGTTTTCATGGTTAAATCTGACCAAGTAGACTCCATCTGAGGGCAAATCAGTCCCTTTACCCATTTATTTTATGTATTTTAATAAACAAACAAAATCAAATTTTAAAAATTATATATATACACATAAAAGTAAGATTACTTTCTCTCTCTCCCTCATATCTTTCTCTCTTCCTTATCTCTTTTCTCAACCACATAACCACCACTACACCTCCACCATCACCATTGCACCACCTCCACTGTTGGTGCATGTGTCTGTCGACTCCGTCTTGTATCGAGTCTTGTATTGTACTAGATAGAACAGGGCACGAAAAACGAGGATATATGATTATAGGTAATTTCGCTTGAATTGACACTAGGTCATTTCAAACGAAATCAACTTGTTAATTCCGTTTGAATGTGATTCCGTGCGGAATCTGATTTCGTTTGAGACAATTTCAAGCGGAATTACAACCCTATAAATACCTCATGTGTCTTGACGTTTGAAGTAATCTTGTTTCCGGTAGCGAAGCTCTGCCGAAGTGTCTACAGTGTTGTAATCGATCTGTTATCAATCAAAAGACAGTTTAAAGTGTATTTCTTGCTGAATTGAACTTGATACGTCTGTTTCCGCCTTTTGTGTTGAGAAAAACTCTTCTGATCGACTCGTTCGGGTCTGAAAATGATCCTACAAGTGGTATCAGAGCTCAGGAAGAAGAGTTCTTACCAATTCAGCTGCATTTTTTGTTTTCTACACCTTCTTTTCTAAATTGAACTTGTTTTCACGGTTAAAATCGGCTACTTTTCTCACATATTGTGCGAAACAGTGTTTTATCAAACTCTTAAAAGTTTCAGATCTTTAAACGGATTAATACATGATCAATTTGACAAAGTTCAGCTCGAGAATGATGACATCAGCAGTATTCCATTTGAAATAGCATCCTGATTCCGCGTGAAATCAGTTATTTCATTTCAAAGTTGTGATTCCGCTTGAGTAATCCCGTTTGAAATCAGCTATTCCGCTCCAAACTGTGATTCCGTTTGAACATCTGACACGAAATTAGTGATTCTGTTTGAAAGGGTGTTAGTTCACATAGAATTAGCTATTTCGTTTGAAAGGGTATTCCGCTCCAGAGGGATTTCGTTTGAAAGTATTGATTCCGTTTGAAGTTGTTATTTCGTTTGAACAGGGATTCGTTGGGAAGTTGGTATTTCGTTTGTAAAGGTTATTTCGCGTGAAAGTTAATTCCTTTTGAAAATTCTGATTGTTGTGAAATTGTAAAACCAAAACATGGAAGAGGAATTTTATAACGCATTTTCTTCTACCCCGACTACTCCAGCAAGTCTTACTCAGAACTTGACTATAGAAAATGAGACAGGCACTATGCAAAAACCGCCAAAGCTCATGAATATCGAGGAGTATAAAGGTTGGGAGGAACGATTTGAAAATTGGGTGCAAGCAAATTATTTGGATGCTTGGGAATGTGTTGAAACAAAGTATGTTAGACCAACGAATGATGATGAAGAGGAGATTGCTATTAAGGATCTAAGTGCTGATGATAGAAAGAAATATAAAAATGAAAAGATGATGATTAGTATGTTGCATCAAGCAGTTAAAGAGATAACCTGGTTTTACTACAACATAATGGAAGTGCATATTCAATTTGGAGAGCTTTAAAATCAAAGTTTGTTGGAAGTAAAGAAATGATCAAGAATAAAAAATCACTTTTGAAGAAAGAGTTCGATTTATTTCGTGGTTTGAGAACTGAAATCACAAAGCAGATCATTGAAAGATATTGCAATCTGTTAATACAAATGAAGAGAGTGAGTATCAATAAAGATAATGAAGAGTTAGTAGAAAAGTTGGCTGATGCGTTGCCACATGAGACTTGGGGCACGTATTTGATGATGCTGAGAAATAAGAAAGATTTTGGAAATCTGACACTGTACAAGTTCATTGAAAAGCTTGAAGCTCAAGAGATGGAACAGAGGAAGATATCAAGAATGAAAGATTTTGATGGTGAATAAGATATCGGTCTTTATTACAAAGGACGTATCAGTGATAAAACGAACATGTCACCAAAGGTCGAGACTGCTTTCAATGCCAAGAGTTCATCTGGAGGATCTTCTAAAGGATCAAACAGCAAAACCAGTTTTTCTTCATATCCATCATTTGATTCAAATCTGTCAACAACAAAGAGTGGCAAGAGATTACAATGCAACATTGTTTTAAATTTTGAAAATGATGAAAATTTTTCGGAAGAGGTGGCAAAAAGTCATATGTCTTTGTTGGGAACTGTGCTGGAATCTTATGAAAGTCTAGTAGCAGGAAAGATCGGGAATCCAATGTTGACTAAAGAGGATTACGATCAAGTTGATGCTGAAGATATGGAATTGATGGATATAAAATGGTGTTTAGCGAGTGTTTTAAGAAGAGCTGAAAAGTTTAAACAAATTACGGGAAGAGATGATTTCCGTGATGCAAATGTTTCTACTTTGGGTTTTGATAAATCTAAAGTTACTTGTTTTCGTTGCAGGGAAAAAGGACACTTCAAGAGAGAGTGCACAAATCGCGAAGCAAGTGGAGCTCAAAATCCGTTCAACAACAATGACTATTATCGGAAAGCAATTTATCATCAAGTTGCTCAACAATCACATCAACAAGAGCCACAAACTGCACATGCCAGGAAGGTAATTAAGGAGTCATCAAAGAGAACTTGCATGGTGAATCAAGATGGTAAAAAGTCTACAAGTGGTTTCAGTTGGGACAAATATGTTTCAGCTGACAGTAAAGCATGTCTGATAAACCAAGATGATGAAAAATTACCAGAAGGGTTTAGCTGGCCAAATTTCAGTTGGGATGATTATGATCCTAATAAAGCTCCAAATCACAAAACTTTTGTTGCGAGAGTTTCTGAAGACAGTGATAATGATGATGATTATTATGCAAGAAGATTGGAAAAGGACTTGAGAATGATAGAGGAGAGTGACAGTGATGATGAAAAAGCTAAAAAGAAAAAGAAAAAGGTTAAAAAACCGTCAGTAATGATGATGAAGAAGTTCCAGTAATAAGGAAAACGGTAAAAAATATTCCAGTTTTTAAAGTTGAAGCAGAAGCCGATGCACAAAAGATTCCAGTGATATGTGAAAATTGTGAAGCAGTAAAGAAGCAAAATAATACTTTGATTCGCAACATAAACAGATTGAAAGAATCATATGATGTTCTCAACAAAGCAATGAATCAGTATAATTTGTCAAGCAGTGAACAAGCAACAGCAATGAAGACACTTCAAGGAGCTTTCATGACAAAGCAGAAAAGTGTTAACAGTTACATTGAAAAATGTGTTGTGCTTGAACAGAAACTGGAAAAACAAAGGATTGAAACAGAAAGAGTTAATAGATTGTTAAAAAGTTACTCATGTACTTCTTATGTTATTGACAGGATTTATCTAACTGTTGAAAGCATGAAGGCATTTGATGAAGATGAAAGTTCTGAAGAAAAGAAGAAGGATACTGAAGTGATTGATTCTGGTAAGAAAAAAGATTTCAGTTATACAAAGTGTCCGCCCCCGCTTGAAAATGGATATTCTCCTAGAAATCCAAATTCAGAAAGAGTAAAAAAGGCAACCAATTTACAGTGGGAGTCTGAGTCTTCAGAAAATTTGCCTGACAACATTGATGTTACTTTCACATCGTCTGACACTGATCATGAGTCCGAGTTAATAAAGAAAGTGGTCGATCAGGTGTTGGATAATGATGAAACCGAGGAGTCAAAGTCGGAGTCAAAACCAGAGCCAAAGTCTGACCAGTCAAAGTCTACAGTCAAAAAGGACAAACGGGTTTACAATAAAGAGTTTTTGTTATCGAAATCTAATTTGAATAACGAACCAATCAAAGTGGCATATACTTTGATTGATTCTGACAAATTATATTCTGATGAAGAATTTCCAACAAGAGGTGTTAAACCTGAAATGATCAAAAAGGTTTTCAAACTAACAGAAATTAATATTTCTGAAGTAAAAGATGTAAATCTTTCTGAAAAACCTAAAAAGTACACCTCCAGAGTTCAACAAACAGAAAACAAGAAAAAGGGTTACAGTTCTGGTTTTCAAAATAAACCAAACCATAACGGTAAGTTTAAAAGAAAGGGTTTAGGATTTATTCCACTGAAAAATCATAAAAATGAGAAAACTTATAAACCAAAAATTGTGTTTGTCTCAGGAACATCAACTGAAGAGGAAAAGGAGCTGTTGTTCAGAAATCAATCAAACAAAGAATTCCTTGCTAAGAAGCAAGAAGAAATGAAGAAGGAAATTGCTCAAAGGAAAGAAACGAGAACCCGTTTTAAATGCAAAAAAGTTGGTCATATTGCCATGAATTGTTCTAAAGCAATTCAAACAAAACAGGGAGTTTCTCTTAGACTGAAAGAAAAGATGATTGAGAATGAACTACCAACCAAACCTTTTATGGTTTTCAAAAATTCAAAGTTTGAGGTTGGTGAATGTTCAAAGTGGTTTTACAAGAGAAAAGCAAATCTTGACAACCAAAAATGGGTTGTTAAGAAATCTGATGATAGTTCTAGCAATGATTTTGATTCGTCAAAATCAGAGGAGCTATTTTCTGGTGATGAATCTGATTCCATAAAATCAGAGGAGTCACGTGTTGAGTTAAAATTGGAAACATCAGTACCTCCAATGGATGATGTCAATTTTCCACCATTGAGGGCTGAAAATTTTAAACAAAAAGTTGGTAAATTTGAGATTTCAAATCAATTTTTCTCTGAAAAGAAAGAATTTGATATTGAAAAAGCTTTTAACCCCTAAGTGCAAAATATTTTTGGTAAAATGGTTGATGGGAAAGTCAAAGGGGTGAAGGAATTTTATGAGAAAAATTTGAAGAAACCAGGAAAAATTGTGACATCCAGATTTGTGATTGGGATGGAACATGTAATGATGAGTGATAAGTATGACTTGCCGGAGCTCCCAGGTTGGTAAGAGTGGAGCAGGTATCGTCATCTTTCTTGAGAAATTCACGAAAGTGATTTCGACTAACAAGTGGTAAATCAGGGACATTAAGTTGTACTTGATTTTCTACAAGTGGTGTTTGATGATTGTTTTTAAAACTGTTAAATTTTTAAAGTGGTTGAAAAACAAGGTGATGAATTGACCCCTAACCTACAAGTGGTTTTATAAAATCAACAGAACTTATTTTCCGGAAAAACCATTTGATTAAAACAAACTTAAGTGTTTTGAAATCACAATGGGAAAATAGTTTGTTGTAAGGGGGAGTTCTGATTGTTTATGCCAAGTGGATGGCGAATTGAAGTGATTTGATATCAGTTGTCATTTTACTTGTATAGTTTGCTTTCAAATTTTTGTTTAAATGTGTTTGAATTTTAGGGGGGAGTAAGAATTTTCAGAAAATCCAAAAACATTTGAAAATTTGAAAAAGTAAAAAACATGATAAAATTCAAAAATGAGTTTTGTTGTAAAAAGAGGAAATGATAGTACATCAGTGGACGATCACAACATGCTAAAGAATTGGAAAGTTAAAATGTGATAAACGGTCTCACTGATGATGTGCCAGTAGGTTTTTACACATTTAGTAGATTGTGACGAGATATAAACCTAAATTTCAAACTTACTTATATCGTGGGGAACATCTCTCGGATATATGGGTAACCCCCGAAATCTTGTTTGAAAGGTCCCTCTTTCTAAGATACTAGGTCTTTATACTCAGTGATATCTGGGGTATTATCCCGGGACTTCTGATTTTGCGGAAGCAATGGCCTAGTCCCCGTATAATATTTTCTGCTTGCTTGAAATATAGCATCGCCCTCAGTACAAAAAATGATGAAACATTGAAAAATGCTAATCATGTGCTGTTGAAACAAAAGATTCTCTAAAGGGAACACACCAAAAGTCGAAGCCGTCATCTCTCTGATTTTGCGGAAGCAATAGCCTGAGCTCTCACGGCCCTCGCATTTTAACCCTTTACAGATATCATCTGTGGTATACTCACCTGTAAGACTGAATATTGGGATCTGGATACAAGAGTATATTCTGAGGTGGGACACGCGAACATGTTTAAATGCTTAAAACATTAATCTTGTATCTCAAAACAGTTGAATTTTGTGTGAGAATTTAAGTGGATCAGTATACTAACAATCTAAGTGAATCGTTTAGAACTGAAAATGTATAAAGCTTAACGGTGTTGGTGATTTGTCTCAAAAACTGATATGATCCTCTTACACAAGCTCACAAAAATATTGTCTGTAAATATTTCTTTATTATATTTCTTTCATGTTCAAAAATCCAAAAAGATTTTAGTGTGTTTTAGCATAAATTTTGAAAAATTCAAAACGATTTTCGACAACTGATGTTGAAGAACTGATTTTCAAAATTCCAAGTGCTAAACATGATGACAATTTGTGAAGGGGAGTTTGTTTGAAATGAGAAAAGATTTTAATAGAAAAATGGTTTTCATACAAGTGGTTCATCAGAGATTGATATTGTAAAATCATTTTATTTGATACTTGCAAATGTTGTTGTATTTGTGTTCACAAGTGGTAAGCAGAGAATAAATTTGTAAAATCTTAAATTTGTGAAATTTATTGTGTGATAGAGATTGTGCAGGATAGCCAGGTTCCTGATTATGGTATTATAGAGAGCCAGATTACGATTCTGGAACTGCTAATGCTGATGAACTTAAGGAATCAAGAGATCCGATCAAGAGAATTAGAAGATTCAAGAGCCAGATTGTGATTCTGGAATTGAAGATTAGATCAATATCCGAGGGGGAGATAAGTTGATAAAGAGAAGACAAAGATTGAGGATGCTTTACATTGTTAGATACTTCAGAAAGAGTAGACTGATAAAGACTGAAGATGTTGAA
Organism: Helianthus tuberosus; assembly: GCA_030545235.1. Classification (NCBI taxonomy): domain Eukaryota; kingdom Viridiplantae; phylum Streptophyta; class Magnoliopsida; order Asterales; family Asteraceae; genus Helianthus; species Helianthus tuberosus. The sequence continues at coordinate 23,879 of JARYGA010005087.1, forward strand.
GACTCGACACTGAAGACTCGTCAACATTCGAGGGGGAGTCTGTTGGTGCATGCGTCTGTCGACTTCGTCTTGTATCGAGTCTTGTATTATAATAGATAGAACAGGGCACGAAAAATGAGGATATGTGATTATGGGTAATTTCTCTTGAAATGACACTATATCATTTCAAACGAAATCAACTTGTTAATTCCGTTTGAATGTGATTCCTTGTGGTATCTGATTTCGTTTGAGACAATTTCAAGCGGAATTACAACCCTATAAATACCTCATGTGTCTTGACGTTTGAATTAATCTTGTTTCCGGTAGCGAAGCTCTGCCGAAGTGTCTACAGTGTTGTAATCGATCTGCTATCAATCAAAAGACAGTTTAAAGTGTATTTCTTGCTGAATTGAACTTGATACGTCTGTTTTCGCCTTTCGTGTTGAGAAAAACTCTTCTGAGCGACTCGTTTGGGTTTGAAAACGATCCTACATCCACCATTACCAGTGAACCTCTCTAAAAACATATTTTTAGTAATTCTTATGTTTCCTAATTTCAAAACTCAGAAACAACAAGCAACTACAGAAGGGTGATCACAAATTCAGTGCAAACACATGCTTGATTTTGCCATCATAGCAGCCAACCCTATTGTCTTTAATAAAATGGTCTTTCCCCCGTGTTTGGGCCAGTTATAACCATAACTCTCCTTTTCTGCGCAACATATATATCTAGAGGAACAGGGGACACTTATTTTAATCTTGCAACCTAAAAACTTGCAACATTAAATTAACATCGTCAGAGGATAAGATTAGATCTGTTTTCTTATCTTCCAGATCTGAATATGTAGGTCGGGATCGGGGGATGGCAGTGGTTGCGCGGCGATTGAAGTTGTGCAGCGGGGGTCGGTCGTCGGTGGTGGAGGTGTAGCGATGTTGGTCGCCCCGTTTGCATAACACAACAAAAAACCCTGGCCCTCACAGATTCACTCCCCACTAACACAGCCCCACAGAGAGAACGACGAGTGTCCGACGGGATTTCGAGCTTAGGCGGCAGTCCCGTTTGCTGAATCATGGTGGATCGACGACGGTGGTGGTTGTAGTGGTGGTGATGATGGGACCTAGTTCGGTAGGGGTGGCTGGATGGTGGTGGTTGTTTTGTGGTGGTGGCTGTTGCGCGGTGGTGGCTGGGTGGTGATGGTTATGGGTGATGGTTAGGAGAGAGAGAGAAAGCAGGAGTGCATTTTTAGACAGAGAAAGGGTTTGGTGGGATGGTTGGGTTTTATTTGTTTTTCAAAAATAAAAAGAGTTATTAAATTTCTTTAAAATTGGATAAAAGACTAATTTGCCCTTACATGGGTTCCACTTGGTCAAATTTAACCATTAAAAGTAGCTAAGTTAGGGCTAAAGGACATAACGTGTAAGGGTTTGCAAACATCGAGTATGTTTTTTTGTACTTTTTGAAGATAAATGACACACTTTGCAATCTAGTGTTAACATAAAGGACGATTTTTGTAATTTACTCCAAAGTCTAATAATCAAGTTTTTAAAATCTCAAAAAAAAAAAAAAAACACCAACAAAATGTCATAATAAAAGCTTTTAATGTTGCAAATGATGACCTGGATTCCCTTACGTCTTTTTGCTTCTAAGCATGAAGGAGGTTTATTTGTCTCTTTGGTTTCGGTCTCATTTGGGCTGAAACTGAATTTTAAAAAATGGATTAGATCAAATGATACTAAATGGGTGAAGATGAATACCAGAAAGTAAATACATCAAATATGATAACTAGTACCTTGCAAGCTATGGAGCAATTTTGGTTATCCTTCAGTTGCGTGATTTTGGGGCGCATGTAAGACAAGACATGCACGTTTTTCTTGATCCTCGGTTATTATGGGGAATGAGATGAAGGGCTGTCGCTTGTTTTTGGTTAAACATATACGGTTGCAGTTATATACAATTACAAATCAACATTTATAAATGATCGTTGTGACAACATCCAACTTTGTTATCATAGTCTTTAATCATGATGATTGTAACGTAAGTAACTATGAATAGATTCGGTATACCTGTATTCCTGAAAAATCAATATGTGTATTTATTCGTCGATGGTCACTACGTCATTATGGACATGCCTGTAAACGGTTATGATAGATTTGGTATACCTGTATCCCTCCCTGAGAAATCAAAATGTGTATTTATTTCATCGAGGGTCACTACGTCTTAATGGACATGCCTGTAAACCGTTATGACCTTCTGATCAGCATGGGTGCCTGCCTCCATGCAGTGGTTGCATGTAGACTCTATGCAGAGAACGAAATACTTATTCTTAAGATTTTCTAAAATGTGTACTCGAGATCTACAAGCTAGAATAAACGTCTTCGCTAGGAATAGGTGTAGCCACTATAAAGCATCACGCACCTAGAGTGAAAAACAAAGCAGTTTTAGTTAGGAAAATGATTATAGTCTTATGTAACACATATTTTCTTAGATATCTATTGTTTGTACATTTTGAATCATACAAACAACGGCTAAAATAATAATCAAAGGCACGGTCTTTTAGTAAGGACCAATTACAAATAAATTTAACATTAGTCTATAAATAAGATTGGTCGTCTATATTTAGGAAAAATGTTTTACCTACTAGTTTAGTTTAAAAGCATATCAAGAGAACAACTAAGCATGTAACTAAGCTTGACGTTACATGTTACAAGTATCAACTAGTTAAAAAAAGCTAACTAAGGTTGACGTTATTTGTAACAAGTTGAAGCTCTAACTGAGCTTGACGTTATTTTTAACAAGCATCAACCAAACATAACCTCAAAATCTAGACATCTGCAACATAACAACTAACCACATGAAACCAAAGTCCCAACAACTTTTTTTACTCATTAGATTTATTAGCAATACAAATTGACCAATTTTCACATACATGCGATATAATTGCTCCTCTTTTAGCTATTTACATCTAAAGTAGGCCTAAAGGGTACTAGCGTAACATAGAATGATAAAAGGCTAACATAGAATGATATAGGGCTTGTTGTTTAGGGCAACAAACCAGACAACTTTAAGTATTGGAATGTTACATCAATTAGATGAATACATAATATCAGTGTTGTAACAACCGCTAGGCGCTATTCGGATGGTGGGGTACTAGCGATTAATCAGGATTAATTGGGATTAATCGGATTATGATTTTTATATGTAATCTTTAGTTTTATATATATACGCACACATTTTTATGTGTATTTTTTAGCAAGACAAGTTTTAATCCCTCATTAGCTCATTATTTTAAGTTGACAAGATTATTCACCGAAATTTACAAGGTTTGACTTGAAAATGGCCAGAATTTGTACGGTACCGGATTAGGACTGCCTAGGGCCGTCGATGGATTTTCAATAAAATCAAGGGAACTTTCTAATATATTCTAGAAAATATGCAACTACTCTAAGTGAAATAAGCTACCTCCTCATTAGAGTTCATCATGATAGGACTTTGAAATTGGCAAGTATTTAGACAAATAAAACTGTGAGTTTCGAATTTTTTTTTTGAGACCGGTAGTGTTTTGGTCAAAAATCAAGCAATGACAATGTAACCAAACTTTCTGTTGTGAGGTATGATGCTTGAATTGATGAACAACAATAAGGATCACTATGAAGTGTAATGAACAAATGACACGAAGATTTATACGGGGAAAAAGCCCTTGATCAAGAGTTGATCTCCGGCACAAAAAACCCCGGGTGATGGAAACTACCGATCACCAACTCAAATCAAACAAACAATTTGTTACAACTTCGGATGATAGCGAGCTAAGTACAAAGATCACTATAGTGTATTGTGTAGAAATGTGATAAATGCTAAGTGTTTTTTTGAGAGCCAGTGAGAGCGGTTGTATGAGTGTGTGTATAGCTAAAAATAGCTAAGTGTCTCTAAAATAGCTCGCTACCCCTTTACAAATAGAAAATACCAACCCTAACTAATATTCCGCAAATGGTGCAAGTCCTCCACGACTCCACAACGTCCATTTCTGACCAAGCACGTGCGGAATAGACTGAGAATATTCTCTAGGAATGTCGCCAAGACTAAGTCCAAGTTGATATTCCTGCAAAACATTTACGAATTCAAAATAGACAATCGTTTGTACTGGGATCCTTATAGTGATCCATGATCCTGATCCTGCAACACTTCTGAGGATCACTACTTCAGACAGAATTGAGGATCACTAAATCCAACAGGAAATAAGGATCACTGGTCATTTAGAAATCCACCCCTAACAATTGCCCCCAAAATATAAGGAGTAAATATGTAAATAAATGAGTTATATTTTGTTGATCTTATCCGCATTTAACCAACGGATAACTAGCCGTTATAAGCGGACTAGCCGTTACGATCATGACGTCAGTGAGGTGATTATCCTGCAGAATCATCATTATAAATAGGAGTTAGAGATAGGGATCGATTAGTATTCAAATTCAAGAGAACTCCCTTTATATTCTCATCTGACGATCAAGCAGGTAACTCTTTTCCTTTTCTTCCTTTACGTTTTCTTCCTCCGTTCATCTTTCTTTACCTTCTTCAAATCAAGATGATGCTGAAATCCTCAACAGCCAAGGGGATCCTCGAAGATTCGGTGAAAGAAATATGTTGTTTCTCTGATCCACAAATAGATAGAATCCGCCACTGTTTTCCGGCAAATACGGTTTTCAAACCATTTGTTCCCACCGTTTTAAGCGATTATGTCTCTGAAACTTGGGTAGCTTTCCCAGTCACACCTTTCACAATAGGATATTCGTATCCCTTTCCAGACTTTACCCAATCCTTTTTCTCCCTCACCGGCATCTCCTATATTCAAGCTATGCCAATGATCTGGAGGGTCTTGTATAACCTTGAAAGGATCATTGAGCAAGAAGGGATTGACTTGGGAATGTCAGAATTAGCGGAGATGTATGACCTTACCACATTTGGATTCCACCGATATCTATTCAAGCGTAAACCCGGAAAAGAACATCCCATCTTTAGAGCTACTAAAAATGATATCAACTGGAAACGGCGGTTCTTCTTCGTCAGAAGGGATTCTATCCCGGATGGCCAGGATTTGCCGAAGGAATGGAGCACTCATGGTAGGATAGGAGGATCCTTAGAAGGATCACTAAGTAAGCTCATTCTGATAATAATTACTAATATGCTTTTGTTTCTTTTTGTACAGCTATCACGTTCTCGCATATTAATCCTTCAGCTGCCACCAAGGGGAGACTTGCTGTCTTTAGAAAGCTTGATCCTGAAACAAGATCATTCAAGACAATTACCCAGGATTCACAAGAGGTATCCTCAGGCTCTGTCACCATGTCAAGTAAGTATCATGTTCTTTTTATATTCAAATGTTTAAATAAATAGTTATATATGAATAGAATTAGGACACTTATCTGTTTTGGGTGTGTAGGCGCTGGAAAATCATCAAGATCCGCTTCCAAATTTAGTGTCACTGAGCTTGACACCGTCTGATCCTCCAAGAAGAAGCTCCCTGCCAGCCCAACTGCTTCGATCCCTAAGGCACCCGCTAAAGTAAGGGGTGGCAAGAAAAGAAAAGCCTCCGAAGCTGAGGATCTACAAGGTCTGCCCCTGATCCGCCACCAGTTCCTTGAATACTTCAACGAGGTAAGGATCCTTGTCCCTGCTTTAGGTATCCAGCTTATTTGAGGATCACTTGTTCTTAAACTGTTCTTTTATCTCCTTTGCAGAAATTTGATGAGATTGAAGACTATGTTGGGCATGTCGAAGAGCAGGACAAGAAGATTGCCGACCTCCAACAAGTCGCATTGCTTAAGGATCTCAAGATTGCTGACCTCCAAAAAGATATCAAAGATGCCAAAGCTCAGACAGCCACAATCCTGGTCAACTTCGATTATGAAAAGCACGAAATCACAGAAGATGCCAAGGTCTCCGCTGCCATAGCCATGTACAAGACCAAGCTACAAATGGCTCAAGAAGCCTAGGATCCTGCCTTTGACAGGAGCAACTGGGATGTGGAAGGCTGGAAGGCAAGGCTGGCTGAACTGGATGACGAGGAGGAGGCTGAGGAGGTTCTGGCAATTGAGGCTAGTGGTAGTGGCAAGGATCATGGTGGTGAAGCTAGTGGAGCTGGAGGTGGTGATGCAGCGAAGGTGTAGGCTGCAACAATGGGCGATGATGGACATTTCTAGACGTAGCCGGAGCCCATTTTTTAGTTTGGTTATGGCTTTTTGGTTTTGATGATGTTTTGGATAAACAATGGTTGGTCTGTACTTGAACAATAGTAATTAGGGTTGAGGATCATGGATGATCCTTTGAACAATAGGTAGGATTACAAATGGTGGAGGGATCCTCTGTTTGGGGGATGAAGCCATTGTGATCCTGCCGTCTTTAATTTCCTGCACTTGTTAGACCTGCAAACAATGGACACCCTTTGCCAACCCATGTGGACGGGTCACGTTTTGCTGGTAGAAACGTGGGTTTGCAATTTTGACAACCTTAAAAGGGTTTAAGCTTTTGTGAATAAAATGACTTTAACTTTTTGGCTATATCCTGTGTTGATATCCTTATTGTTAGTTTATTTTTCAATCTATTGTGATGTTCATGTCGTTTAAACTTATCAAGTAAGGAAAAAATTAAAAAATATCCCTTAAAAGTTAGGATATGATCAAGGATCACATAAAATAATTTAAGGATCATAGTTGTCAAAGGATAAGTGTCACTTAAATACATAATGAATAAAATCAAAACAGTTTAGGATCATACCTGAGAACCTAAGTTAGGATCCTATCCTTTAACACTTAAAATTAGGATAACCCAAGATACAAACCTTAGTTGAAAGTAAGGGTCAAGAATCTTTGGCCATTTATCTTCACAAACCTGAAATAAGATATTACTTGGGACTGAGCCAACATAAGATGAATGTTAGTGACTGGGGACAAGCCCAACAATTCTGGGGACAAGCCCAATATACTGGGGACAAGCCCAAAGGATGACTGGGGACAAGCCCAAAGGATGACTGGGGACAAGCCCAAAGGATGACTGGGGACAAGCCCAAAGGATAACTTGGGACAAGCCCAAAGGATAACTGGGGACAAGCCCAAAGGATCGTATGTAAACTGGAGTATGGCCCTTACTGGCGACTATCCAAACTTAGTGACATGAAAATGCCAAAACCTTAGCTAACGTGAAAACGTTAGAAACCTTAGGAACGGATGTATGGTATGTCTACTATTATACGTAGGATCCTGAATATAGCTAGTACAACGAAATTGTCAGCCCCTAAAGCGGGTACTGGTCCCATTGCCATGAACTATACCAGGATCATCGTGCGCTACTGGCAAAACTGGGGACAGGCCCAAACTGGGGACTAGCCCAAACAACTGGATACTTCTGTGGATACTCAATGCTTAGTTAAAGATACCTGAACCTTCAAAACTCAGAATCAAGTAAAAGGAGGATAAAAGACGCAGGATCCTTATCCTTGTAAGAATAAAAAGAATGAAATAGTTTAAGATTGGAATGTTACCAGAAAGAGGATCATCTGCCAGCGGGGATCCTTCAAGGATACTTGTCTGGTAAGGATCCTGGATCATGATCACATGAAATATTTCTTCAAATGGACAGCATTCCAAGCTCTAGGTAGCAAATCACCCTCCATTGTTAGCAATCGATATGCCCCCTTTCCTGCTTCAGCTTCAATCAAATAGGGTCCTTCCCACTTTGGTGCTAGCTTTCCATCAGCAGGATTGGTGGTGTTTTGGAATGCTTTCCTTAATACCATATCCCCAACTTGGAATTTCCTGTGCCTGACATTTTTGTTGTAAGCTCCAGCCATCCTTTGTTGATAACTGGCCATCCTTATCCTTGCTAAATCCCTGATTTCTTCTATAGTATCCAAGTCTTGAATCAAGTTTTCAGCATTTTCATCAGGATCACGAACGCTTAGCCTTGCAGTTGGAACCACCATCTCTGTAGGGATCACTGACTCTGCCCCAAATACCAAAGAAAATGGAGTTTGTCCTGTAGCATTCTTGGGAGTTGTTCTATCAGCCCACAGCACATAAGGTAGTTCTTCTGCCCATTTTCCTTTCTTGGATCCAAGCTTCTTCCTCAAATTGTTGATGATGATCTTGTTGGATGATTCTGCCTGACCATTAGCTTGTGGATGGACTGGTGTTGATGTTATCATCTTAATTCCCCAACTGTCACAAAAGTTAGTGGTTCTACTCCCAATAAATTGGGATCCATTATCACAAATAATTTCAGAAGGGATGCCAAATCTAGTAATAATATTTCTTTTAATAAAGGATATAACTTCCTTTTCTCTGACTTGAGCAAAGGCTTCAGCCTCTATCCACTTAGAGAAGTAATCAGTCATAGCAAGCATGAATACTTTTCCACCTGGTGCCTTAGGAAGCTTTCCAACTATATCCATTCCCCATCTCATGAATGGCCAAGAAGAAGATATAGGATGCAAGAGCTCTGCTGGTTGGTGAAGGATATTACTATGCCTCTGACAAGGATCACACTTCTTGGCATACTCCACAGCGTCCTTCTTCATAGTGGGCCAATAGTATCCTGTTCTCAGGATCCTTGAGAATAATGCTATGCCCCTAGTGTGGTTTCCACAATCTCCTTCATGGAAATCCTTTAGGACTTCTTGAATTTCAGGATCCTCAATGCATCTCAAATATGGTCCTGCAAGAGATCGTTTGTGACAACCCTCGAATTTACATGTAACCGTACAGTTTATTAATAATAATTAATGTGCTTGACGACTGTGTGGAATTACTTAACTGCTTTCTGATATCTGTGTTATGCTTACACGTATTTGTTAATATACTAATAGTGTACAGATAGGTCACTAAATAGCCCGTTATATTTTCCTAAGTGTTAGAAAGTAAAAACGTTACAAAATATATAAATAGGACACTTTACGGATTAATTAAGCACTTTAACGGAACAACACCGAACCGAACAACCGGACTTTACCCGGAACCTAAAAATATTGTCTATGACATTGTTTTCTTTTTCTGAGCCAGTTAGGGTCCCCGAATACCCTAACACCCGTTATAATTCACCACACACTAATATCTAGTCTTAACCTCCTAACTTAACAACTAAATGCTTAATCATCTAGTTCAAAACAAACCGAATACCCCCCCCCCCCTAATGAGTTCGGTTCCCCATAGGGGACACCATCTTACAAACCTTGAATATTTTAATCCTTGTGCCTCATATCAAGAGAACATAAGATCCAATGGGTATTAGTGGAATTGGACTATAAGTTGGACCATAAGGCTTTGTATTCATTCATTCACTTGGCAAAAACTTCACTCTTTCTCTCCCTCTTGCCCATATCCTCGGCTGAACCCACACACCCACATCCATCCATTTTCGAGCTTTGATCTTGCCATTCCAAGCATATACAAGTGTGAAGGATCGCGTACGAGGAAGCCCGGTGCTTGCGGATTGTCAAGGACCTCCCCACGTTGCTTTTAACCACTCGTTTTTCGCCTAGTTTCTTCCCTAGCCTCGAGCTAGTAGTAAGTGACTCTAAACGCCTTCTTGATCTTGTCTAGAGTGGTTAATAAGAGTTTCGTCGGTTAAAAATCACTAACATATAAGATCACCAACTAAAAGTCTACTAAAGTGATGAACAAGGTGGTTAATGGATGAATATGCGTGTAAATCATGTAGATCTTGTGTTGTTATGATTATTGGTTGATTATCTGATGTTTTTCTGATTTATATTGATGTTTAATGTTGTTGTGATTAATAAACTTCTTAACGGAATCGATCGAACGCGATTTAGAAGGCTAAACACTGAAAAACAGAATCTGTCCTGGTTTTACAGCCAACTTCAGTTGGCTGTAAACAGGTCACAAACTTAACGAAAAACCGATATTTTGAATCTAAAATATGTTATTATGAAATACGGTTCTAATGGCACCGGAATCGTAATTTTTGGACTCCGTTTACTATTTTTAAAGTGTTAATTTGTAACAGCAACTTAAGCTGAATTTTGACAGCAATAAATGGGTGTCATACTTTCAGTCATAACCTGAGTTTTGTGATGAATCGGACCATGAAATATGTACAGTAGGTGACAACCGATGCATTTGTAATTACCCCACTGGAATTTCGTAAATCGGACACTCGATGAATTTTTAATAAATTGTTCCGTGGACTGTGGTCACAAATACATAAATCTGAGTTCAGTCTGGAATATGAATTTTTATAAAATATTGGTAATGAACCGGACCCCGATATTTTTACACAATAAAATATGGAATGTTTAAGACATTCTGTAAAAATTTGGGAATTTTTGGAATAATTTAACTATTTTATTTAAATGTCCGAAAACAGCCGGTTTTGAATGTTAATGCTGAAATGACATAAGTTGTGATTTGCGCGTCTAAATGTCGAGTATGCTATCTGTGAATGATCTAACATGTTATATGTGTTATATGCATTATTGTATGTTTGCTTATGAGTGGGGAATGGATGGGAAGTATATATGGGCATAAATCGTTAAAGTGTGTGCCTGTTATGTGGTAGAAGTAATGTGCAAATAAACCATACGTAGGGTACGTGTTATGCATGAGAAACTGATTGTTATCCGTACCTTATTAGGACGCGATTGACCGACCTTGACTGTTAGCTATATTTTAGAATCTAACCGAGCAAACCGAGGTGAGTTCACACTTTTCTACAAAGCATGGTAAATTCCTGGTGGGAATGGGAATGGGTACAGGAATAGGGATTCCTCGTCCTTTGGGACGTGTTCAGGAAT
>JARYGA010005088.1:0-21980 GCA_030545235.1 Helianthus tuberosus
GTTTTCTTAACTGCGGGGGTGAAATACATGTTACTTTGTTTACAAGTACTATTATACACGGTATGAATAACGTAAGGAGGTTTAGATCATGTGAATGGGTAGTTAGAACACCGAGGGACTCGAGCGGTAGATCTATCTGGGTGTAGCGAGCCCAGCTCTAGGCCAAACGGACCTCGCTGAGGCTAACCAAAACGGACCTGGAGTGACTTGGTTGCCCAACGCAAAAATCAGCTAGGGTTGTGTCTTCCTACTTGCATTTCACGACATGCTAATGGCCTTGCAAACCATTGGTGATCACAAGTCCTCTTACACTGCTACATACCAGGAAACTTTTATGCTTACAAGTGTTTTACTTACTCACTTGCACATGAACTCGCTCAACATTATTGTTGATTTTTCAACTCACATGTATTTCAGGAAATTAAACGGATTCTGGCACGGTATGAACGTTTTCCGCTGCAATCTTCATGAAGTCATCAAGGATTAGGGGTTGTGTTCTCTTACCTGGACAAGACACAATCCTTAACCCTCGTTTATGTTTGTTATAAGTTGTAATGTTTACTGAACATGGTTATGGTCGTATGTTTAAAACAATGGTATTGCATGTTGATTTTTAAGCTTAATGATGACTTGCATGGTTTTTAAATTCATATAGCTTGTTATGATTAAGCTATGGTATTAAGAAGTCACACCAAAACTAACCACGCTTCCGCAAAGCCAGGGTGTGACAGCTTGGTATCAGAGCTCTGATCATAGCGAACTAGGATTCTGTCTCGAGTCTAGACTATGATCACTAGGGCTCTCACGAAAACATTTTTCTGCATACCACTTAAGTCCAGATCCACACTTTTTACAAACAAATGTTGAGCACATTTTATTAATTATAAGTTCAGCTTGGAGGGCTGAGGATCGATCTGGAGGATCGAGATGGTCAAGGTAGTTGAGCACGTTGGTTTGTTATAGGATCGATCTGGAGGATCGAGGCTTGGTCTAGGTGACCAAGATAGTGGGCTAGCAAGGCTAGGAAGAAAAGGCTCGGCTTGGAGGGCTGAGGATCGATCTGGAGGATCGAGGTTTGGTTTAAGTGAAGGATAGAGCAGTCTGGAAGACTGGATGAAATTGGCTAGTAAGACTAGGAGAATTATGTGATACCTTACTTGGTGACTTATGTGATTACTTGATTTATGATTGACTACTTGTGCATGTTTGTGTATATGTTACAGACACATGGATTCTGCAGACACTGGTGGTTCAGGCACCACTGGCCCGAGGCCTATCGTTTCAGACGACATTGAGTCATCGGAGCACGAGGTGTATACGTCAGACTTCACCAGCACGGATGATGACGACTTTCAGCCATTCGCCTTACCCGACGGCGTAGATGAGCTCCCAGTTGATCTTCCAGCAGGGGATCTACCCTTGGCACTGATCCCTGCTCCCATACCGCTGGCTGCGTACCCAGCTTATGTTTTACCCATCGACGACGAGGAGGACGACGTCGATATGTTTGAGGAGGAGCCTTTGGAGGATGCTCAGGGCGAGGCCCTACCTGCTGTTGCTCCCTTACTGATCGCAGATGCTCCGGCTGCGGAGTCACCTGCTCATTCTCCAGTCGCGGACTCCTTTGAGTCTGTGGCTTCTGTACCCACACATGCTCATAGTGCGCAGCACTTCTCCCATGGGTCCGATTCTGACCAGGCTTTTTCTGTTGCTTCCATACCTGGACTTGTTTTTGACCATGACGTCGAGGAGGATTCAGATCCTATGTTCCCACCAGGATTTGATCCTGACCGTGATTTAGAGTATGTCCCGATGGACGAGTTGATGGAGGATCCAGCAGATCCTGTTGACCCTTTTGATCCGATTGATCCTGATTTTGATTTTGACATGGCGTTTGATGACTTTGAGCCTGCCATTGCTCCGGAGCAGGCTGCCGCCCTTGACCCTTTACCAGAGCATGACCCTGCGCATGCTGATGTACCTTTTGAGCCCATTGCTGATGATCACCACATAGATGTTCCTGTTGATCCCATTGGTCCTTTACCCATTGTTGCTGTACCAGTTGACCCCCCTTTCGAGCACTTGGCACCCGTTCACCCTGTTGTTGCTCCCATATTTGATCCCGTTCCCATAGAGCCCGGACATGCACCGTTCGCGGCTCATATGGATCCACCGGACGAGTCCGCCCAGCATGGCTGGATACCGGCAGACGAGGACGTTCCCCCATTCCCTCCACAGATTCCTGTTGCACCACATACTGATTTTTCGTTTCAGGTTCCTATGTTTATACCTCCAGCAGGGCCTGGAGAGGGCTCTTCAGCCCACCCATCAGGGCATGTACCGATGCCCATGCCTTTCATGCCTCAGATGCCGTTTGTTCCACCTACTACTGCTCCTTTTCGTGTGGCACCCTTTGACCCCACACGTGAGCCACTGCTGTGGGCACCGTTTTCCCCTATGCCACCCACTGATCCATACCACAGGTTCCACGTGGGACATACCATTGAGGATGTATTGATGTCATTTGTATACCAGCATGAGTCGCATGAGCAGCGACTACAGGAGTTGGAGAGAGCCCATCTGCAGCCATGTCAGTGCCATGGCCGGGTACCCACTCCGTTACAGCCATCACGACCATTACCCCTTGACTATGCTGCTCGTCTTACTACTTTGGAGCAGCAGATTGCTTCCATTATTCGTACACAGCAGGCGATGGAGGCGGACTGGTTACAGTTGCGCCGTTTGTTTTATACCCATTTTCCTCCTCCACCACCATCGGCTTAGAGCTCATCGGTGCCACTAGGGTAGGCGAGGTGAGAAGGCGGCGATTGCTTTTTGTCTGCACAGCATTTTGGGGAGACTACGTTATGACTTGACTTTTGTTATGTACTTGATGTTGTATTGATACTGATGTAGCTTTTGACAGGGGTGATGTAGCCCCTAGTGATTGATGATTGTATGTATACACTTACGATGTGGTCTCATTTATATGGCAATCGCAGTGTTCTCACCATATTTTGATTCACTTGACTACTTGTTTATATTTTATGACATGGGTGTTGTGTGATTGATATTTGTGATGTGTGATAACATGAGATGTTGTGCGATTATACTATTACTACCGTTATATACGTACGCTATACTACGAACTGATTTACGTATTATAACATGAGAATTTTACTATGGCCTGACCAACTTAAACCATCTTTTAGAAGATGCCGCCAAAACGCCCTACGCCCATGCCAATGCCTACTAACGAGGCAGAGCTACAGCAAGTCATTGCAGCTGCCATAGCACAGTACGCAGCATCTCAGCCAGGAGGGAGCGGAAGTGTTAACCAAGGCAATAACAATCCACCTCACGGTAATACCACGCCATTCGAACCTACCATGAACTAATTGGAGATTTTAGCAATGATGCTAATGCCAAACACATGTTTTAACATACGTGCAGGATGCACCTACAAGCAGTTCTTAGACTGCAAACCAGTTAACTTCAATGGCACAGGAGGTGCAGTTGCCTTTACCCGCTGGGCTGAGAAAACCGATTCTGTCCTACGCATGAGCAAGTGTGCAGAGGATCAGCAAGTCACATACATTTCAGGGCTGTTTCTAGATGGAGCCCTATCCTGGTGGAACCTACAAGTACAAACTCTAGGCGAAGCTCCCGCCTACGCCCTGACTTGGGCCGAATTGAAAGAACTGATGCGCAAAAAGTACTGTTCACGCGCAGAAATTCAAAGGTTGGAGACTGAATTTTGGCACTTAAAGATGGATGGACCAAAGATTGCGGAATACGTCCAGAGGTTTCACGACTTATCTCAAGTGGTTCCTTACATGGTTACGCCTGAATACAAGCGAATCGAGCGCTTCATTTGGGGTTTGGCTCCCCAAATAATAAGCATGGTAACCTCCTCCAAACCAGCAACTATCACCGAAGCCATCGATTTGAGCGTGGCTCTCACCGAAGAGGCCATTCGTCTGAACAAGTTTGGTGATGTTAAGGCAAAGGAGAAAGAGACTCATGTTGAGCCGTCTGGAAGTAACAAAAGAAAGTTTTCGAACTTCAAACAAAGTGTTAGTGGTGATGGTAAGAGAGGAGCACCAAGCACGCCAGCTCAGGGAGCAGCTGGCAGGGGAAGGAGAGGAAGAGGATATATGGGCACTCTGCCTAAGTGTAGTGCCTGCCAGCGTCACCATTCGGGTCAATGTAGGCTAAAAGTATGCGAAGTATGTGGGAAACGTGGTCATTTGAAGGACACCTGTTGGGTTGGTACTGGCCGGGGAGGCCAGGGAGGATATGGAAATAGGAATGATAACCGTGGTGGAAACGGAAACCGCCCACAAGGAAATTTTGGAGATAACAGAAATCAAGGCAACAATGCTAACCAAGCGGGCGCAGTAAATCGTAATCCGGGAAATGATCAAGCTGGTGGTAATGGGCAGAGACTGGGATGCTATAACTGCGGGGAAATCGGGCATTTTAAGAAGAATTGCCCAACGTTGAATCAGGCCCGTGGTAGAGTGTTCCAACTCGAAGCTAGGGATGCACGCCAGGATCCAAATGTTGTTACGGGTACGTTCCCTATCAATCAGCGCTATGCATCTGTTTTATTTGATACTGGTGCCGACTATAGCTTCGTATCGTTAGAATTTAAGAATATGCTTGGGTTAGCTGCTAATAAGTTAGACATTCCCTACTCGATCGAATTAGCTAATGGAAAGTTAGTTGAAGCCGACGAAGTAATCAGAGGCTGTGCGATAGAACTGGGAGAACGCGAGTTTACTTTGGATCTACTACCAGTCGAATTAGGAAGTTTCGACGTGGTGGTAGGAATGGATTGGTTATCCGGAAACAAGGCTGAAATAGTATGTCACGAGAAAGTTGTTCGTATCCCAACTGATGATGGTGAGACAATTGTGGTTCACGGAGAGAAGCGTGACACGCCGCTAAGATTTATCAGCTGCTTGAAAGCAAGGAAGTGTTTACAGAATGGATGTGTTGCTTTCCTGGCACACATCGTGGATAAGAAGGCTGCCGAACCAAGAATCGAAGACATCCCTGTCGTAAGGGAATATCCAGAAGTCTTCCCGGAAGACTTACCCGGACTGCCACCTCAGAGGCAAGTGGAGTTTCACATCGACTTAGTTCCAGGCGCAGCGCCTGTGGCTAAGGCACCATACAGACTTGCTCCGTCTGAGATGCAGGAATTGTCAACACAGCTTCAGGAGCTGTTAGACAAGGGTTTTATCCGACCAAGCTTCTCGCCTTGGGGAGCTCCGGTCCTGTTTGTCAAGAAGAAGGACGGAAGTTTCCGCATGTGTATTGACTACAGAGAATTGAACAAGCTGACGATCAAGAACAGGTATCCTCTGCCAAGAATTGATGATCTGTTTGACCAACTTCAAGGTTCAAGCTGTTACTCTAAGATCGATCTTCGATCTGGATACCATCAACTAAGGATACAGGAGGAAAGTATCCCGAAAACAGCCTTCCGAACTCGTTATGGACACTACGAGTTCCTCGTTATGCCATTTGGTTTGACGAACGCACCTGCAGTCTTCATGGATCTAATGAATAGAGTTTGCAAGCCATACTTAGACAAGTTCGTGATTGTATTCATCGACGACATCCTGATTTACTCAAAGACGAAGGCTGAACACGAACAACATCTTAGAACCATATTGGAGCTGCTAAAGAAAGAACAACTGTACGCCAAGTTCTCTAAGTGCGAGTTTTGGCTACGCGAAGTCCAGTTTCTCGGACATGTGGTTAATGGGGATGGAATTCATGTTGATCCCACAAAGATCGAGGCAATCAAGAATTGGGAAACGCCTACAACGCCAACTGAGATTCGACAATTCTTGGGTTTGGCTGGCTACTATAGAAGGTTCATCGAGGATTTTTCGAAAATCGCTCAACCGTTGACGCTCCTGACCCAGAAGGATAAGACGTTTGATTGGGGAATCAAACAGGACGAAGCGTTTCAGATATTGAAAGATAAGCTCTGCAACGCGCCAATCTTAGCTCTACCGGAAGGTACCGACGGTTTTGTGGTATACTGCGACGCATCGCGTCAGGGATTGGGTTGTGTGTTGATGCAACGCCAGAAGGTCATTGCTTACGCATCACGCCAACTGAAGGTGCATGAAAAGAACTATACCACACACGATTTAGAGCTTGGCGCAGTGGTTTTTGCACTAAAGATCTGGAGACACTACCTATATGGTACGAAATGCACAATCTTCACAGATCACAAAAGCTTACAGCATATATTCAACCAGAAGGAGTTGAATATGAGGCAGAGACGATGGGTTGAATTACTGAACGATTACGACTGCGAGATCAAGTATCATCCAGGGAAGGCGAATGTGGTCGCCGATGCCCTAAGTCGAAAGGAAAGAATCAAGCCCATAAGGGTTAGGGCTCTGGAAATGATTATACGAACCGATCTTTCCTTGCGCATTCGTGCTGCACAAAAAGAAGCCCTTAGGGAAGAAAACCGTGAGGATGAATATCTCCGTGGGATGGAGAAGTTACTGGCACCAAACAAAGAAGGCACGTTATGTCTCGAGAAAAGGATTTGGGTTCCTCTGTTTGGAGATCTAAGGAAAGTTATTTTCGACGAAGCGCACAAGTCACGGTACTCTATCCATCCGGGGGCGGATAAGATGTACCAAGATCTCAAAGATTACTATTGGTGGCCTAGAATGAAAGGCGACGTTGCTGTTTACGTGAACAAATGTTTAACGTGCGCTAAGGTCAAGGCAGAATACCAGAAGCCTTCGGGACTTCTGCAACAACCTGAGATTCCCAAGTGGAAGTGGGAACAAATCTCCATGGATTTTGTTACGAAACTGCCAAGAACGCCAAGAGGCCATGATATGATTTGGGTGATTGTTGACCGCCTAACAAAATCCGCACACTTTCTGCCAATCAAGGAGAAAGACAGTACTAGTAAACTTGCGGAAATTTACTTGAGAGAGATCGTAGCACGCCATGGAGTGCCTCTCTCAATCATCTCTGATAGAGACGGAAGGTTTGTGTCAAGAATATGGCAATCCTTCCAAGAATCTTTTGGCTCACAATTGAATCTGAGCACCGCATTCCATCCGCAAACTGATGGCCAGAGCGAGCGAACAATACAAACGTTGGAAGACATGCTGAGGGCATGTGTTATGGATTTGGGAGGTAGCTGGGATAAACACTTACCTTTAGTCGAATTTTCATACAACAACAGCTACCACACCAGCATTGGTGTCGCGCCATTTGAGGCCCTATACGGACGCAAGTGCCGAACACCACTATGTTGGTCTGACGCAGGTGATAGGCAGCTTGCTGGTCCCGAGATCGTCCAAGAGACGACAGATAAGATCGCGCAAATTCTTAAACGCATCGAAGCCGCTCGCCACAGACAAAAGGCCTACGCGGATCCAAACCGGAAGTACGTGGACTTCCAAGTCGGAGAGATGGTGTTATTGAAAGTTTCACCCTGGAAGGGGGTGGCACGCTTTGGAAAGCGTGGGAAGTTAAATCCGCGCTACATTGGTCCTTTCAGAATTCTGGAAAGAATTGGGACAGTAGCATACAAGTTGGACCTACCTGCTGAACTAAATGGTGTTCACGATACATTTCATGTGTCCAATCTAAAGAAAAGTCCAACTCAAGTTGACGTTGCCATTCCTATCGACGAGATTCACATTGACGACACGCTCCACTTCGTTGAAGAACCTGTTGAGGTCACGGATTGGAAAGTTAACAAGACCCGCCGGAGCAGTGTCAAACTCGTCAAAGTTCGTTGGAATGCCAGACATGGTCCTGAATTCACATGGGAACGTGAGGACCGGATGAAAGAGAAATACCCCCACTTATTTCCTAAGAACTCTGCATCTACAAGCAGGACTTAAATTTCGGGACGAAATTTATTTAACGGGGGGAGAATGTGACAACCCGCACTAAACCAGGTATCCGTACAACTTAATTAATGATTAATTTCTGCTTAATTACTGTGCTTGCTTGAAACTAGCTGATAAACTGCTACCTGCATACTGATACATGCACTTACTTGCATCATACTTTATTTGCTGTCACTACATTATTTACATGCTGAACCCTAGTGGCAAACTTGATGCACAAAAAAAGCACAGTAGCACTAAACGGATACACAGTGAACATGCTGAAATAACCAGCATCAGGCAGACACTGCCTCTAAGGCCTGTTAAGAGCCTCATATATTTTTGCTACACTGGTAGTGAGTGTAGGGATATAAGGGTTGTGGTACCGCGTCTCTAGGAATAAGATACACTGTTTGGAGGTGCCTAAAACGTACTTTAAATACAAAATTATGCGCTTTATTATAGAACTCAGCATTTTAAATTGCTAATACAGTGCAAAAACATTGCATAACGGTCCCGTATATTTTCCTAAGTACCAGGAATAATTTATGTTACAAAAATATACATAAAGGGCCTTTTGCGGTATAATTAAACATTTTAACGGAACGGTACTTAACCGTATAACCGGACATTACCCGGGGCACTAAATTTTTGTCAAATACTTTATTTTATTATTTATGGCTAGTCATGATCCCCGTATGCCATAACACCCGCCTAAAATAAATCAACTAGCTATATTACATTACTTACACTTATACATTCTAGTCACAATATTTACATAATACCCCCCCCCCCCCCCCCCCCCAACGAATTCATTTCCCCAAGTGGGACCCCACATGTCATAACATCATACTTCCAATCTTCTTGCTTGGATTCAATGATCTAGTATTTATTGTTTTGCTTGCTTATCTATACAAAATATGAGAAAGTAAATATAAGTAATGTTCCTTATAAATGTACATCACTTCACAAGATTTTGCAACACATTTTCACTCTCTCCTCTCTCTTGATCGGCTGCCCACAACCAAGCACACCATCACCACCCTAAACAACATCATCTTCTTCATTTTATTGTCCATTCAAAGCCTAGAAACCATCCATGGAAGGTGCAACTTGAAGGGATTGCAAGGGAGCATTGTTCTTGCTTGTTTCTACATCTTTTTCTCATCATTTTGACACAAGATTTCTTCCCTAGCTAGAGGCTAGTAGTAAGCTTCTTCATACTTGATCTCATCTTGTTCGAAAATTATGGCATTTAACATGTAGTATTATTGTTTAAATCACTAGATTACAAGAATATTAGAAAATTATGAACATAAGTTATGAACATAAAATCTACATAAAAGTTTGCTTGTGTATGTTTTATGAAGTGGAATCATGTCGGTTTAAGGGTTGCATAACACATACTTGATATTTAAAAGTCGTTTTCTTGTTTAACCCGATAATCGGACACTTATAAAACGGTTTATTAACATCGAAATCACAAAACAGCATGCTGAGTCACTGTTTCAGCCGCCTTTAACAGGCTGTAAACAGACCTTAAAAACTCGAAAAACGGAATTTCAAAAGCCTAAATCGTGTCATTTCGAAAAACGAAGAAAATGGCGCTGGAATTGTATTTTTCTGATGTCGGTTACTATTTAAAAATCTGTTTACGTGACTGCAGCTAGGGCTGTTTGTTACTGCAGAAAATTGGGCTGTGTGTTTTCGATCACCACTTAAAACCTAAACCGAACCAGCCCCTGAAACTTTTATCAAAGGTGAACACAGATGTATTTGTGACCCTCGAACTGGATTTTCGACAAACGGACTTACGAGGAATTTTTGGCGAATTATTCTGTAAACTGTGATCAGAATGTAACAAATCTGATCACAGTTCGGTAAACGATTTTCTATAAATTTTTGGTAATGATTTGGACCCCGAAACTTTTACACAATAATTTGTGGGTCGGTTATGACGTTCCACAAAAATTTGGGAATTTTTGGAATAAGTTAAGTAATTTATTTACACGCCCGAAAACAGTCCAGTTTTCACAAATTGAAACTGAAACGACAAGAGTAGTATTTTGCGTGTTAAAACGTAAGGGTTGATTGTTGATGATCTTGATTTGATTTCGAAAAGAAAATGATGTGCGTATTAGCACGGATACTCCCGTTATTAGGGGAAGTTCTGGCGAATTTTTCTAAAAATACCTAGACTTGGAAAAATTATTTTTCTATCGTGTATGTGAAACTTTATATCTCATAATTAAACCTCGCCTTGAGTTTTGACATAAAACTTTAAAGTGCTGGATAGGAGACTTGTAAATGTATTTTTTTTTATACGTTAAGTCACCACATACATAATACTTGTACGAATACCCCATCCTTGGGAAGGAATCTACTTATACGTTAACCAAGAAATATAAACACGAAATAGTTGTCTAACTATTTCCCCAGAACATTAAAACTCTAAAGCTAAGGCACGGCCGTTCGTCTAATAGATATTAGCACTTGTAGGTCGTCGCGCAGCTTTCTGATTCAGGGATACTTGGTAGAGACGCCTCACAGTGAGTTCATGTCCCCCTTTTCTCTAACTGTTTTCAGTTTTCTTAACTGCGGGGGTGAAATACATGTTACTTTGTTTACAAGTACTATTATACACGGTATGAATAACGTAAGGAGGTTTAGATCATGTGAATGGGTAGTTAGAACACCGAGGGACTCGAGCGGTAGATCTATCTGGGTGTAGCGAGCCCAGCTCTAGGCCAAACGGACCTCGCTGAGGCTAACCAAAACGGACCTGGAGTGACTTGGTTGCCCAACGCAAAAATCAGCTAGGGTTGTGTCTTCCTACTTGCATTTCACGACATGCTAATGGCCTTGCAAACCATTGGTGATCACAAGTCCTCTTACACTGCTACATACCAGGAAACTTTTATGCTTACAAGTGTTTTACTTACTCACTTGCACATGAACTCGCTCAACATTATTGTTGATTTTTCAACTCACATGTATTTCAGGAAATTAAACGGATTCTGGCACGGTATGAACGTTTTCCGCTGCAATCTTCATGAAGTCATCAAGGATTAGGGGTTGTGTTCTCTTACCTGGACAAGACACAATCCTTAACCCTCGTTTATGTTTGTTATAAGTTGTAATGTTTACTGAACATGGTTATGGTCGTATGTTTAAAACAATGGTATTGCATGTTGATTTTTAAGCTTAATGATGACTTGCATGGTTTTTAAATTCATATAGCTTGTTATGATTAAGCTATGGTATTAAGAAGTCACACCAAAACTAACCACGCTTCCGCAAAGCCAGGGTGTGACAACATAGCTATTTTAGCACTTGTTACAGATACATCGGCGAAAGAGAAGAAGTTAGAGGATATCCCAGTTGTACGTGACTTCCCTCAAGTGTTTCCAGAAGAGTTACCTGAGCTACCGCCCCATCGCCAGGTCGAATTTCAGATCGAGCTAGCTCCAGGAGCAGCACCTATAGCTCGAGCACCTTATCGCTTAGCTCCAACGGAACTGGAAGAGCTGTCTAAGCAATTACAAGAACTATTGGAAAAGGGTTTCATACGTCCTAGCTCTTCGCCCTGGGGAGCTCCAGTACTATTTGTGAAGAAGAAAGACGGTACCTTCCGCATGTGTATTGATTACCGCGAACTGAACAAGGTGACCGTGAAGAATCGCTATCCTCTTCCACGTATCGACGACTTATTCGACCAGTTGCAAGGGTCGAGCTATTACTCGAAGATTGACCTGAGGTCAGGCTATCACCAACTGAGAGTCCGGGATGAGGACGTCTCCAAAACAGCATTCAGAACACGCTACGGCCACTACGAGTTTTTGGTCATGCCATTCGGGCTAACGAACGCGCCTGTGGTTTTCATGGATCTTATGAACAGGGTGTGCAAACCTTATCTTGACAAGTTTGTTATTGTTTTCATCGACGACATCCTGATTTATTCGAAGAGTCGGGAGGAACACGAGCAGCACTTACGACTTATTTTGGAACTCCTACGAACGGAACAGCTATACGCTAAGTTTTCAAAATGCGACTTCTGGCTTCGTGAAGTCCACTTTCTAGGCCACGTGGTAAACAAGGATGGGATTCATGTCGATCCATCCAAGGTAGATTCGATCAAGAACTGGCCTGCACCTCGCACACCAACAGAAATACGCCAATTCTTGGGTTTGGCCGGTTATTACAGACGGTTCATCAAAGACTTCTCAAAGATTGCACAACCGCTTACATTACTGACACAGAAAGGTGTTGCTTATCGTTGGGGTAATACAAAGGAAACAGCGTTTCAGCACTTAAAGGACAGACTTTGTAGCGCACCTATCCTCTCATTGCCTGAAGGCACGGACGATTTTGTAGTCTACTGCGACGCGTCTATCCAGGGTCTTGGATGTGTGTTGATGCAGCGGGATAAAGTCATTGCTTATGCTTCGCGCCAACTTAAGATTCACGAACGGAATTACACTACACATGATCTAGAGCTGGGAGCTGTTGTTTTTGCGCTTAAGATATGGCGACATTACCTGTATGGCACCAAGTGCACCATCTACACAGATCACAGGAGTCTTGAGTATATATTCAAGCAGAAAGAATTGAACATGCGACAACGTAGATGGGTTGAACTACTGAACGATTACGAATGTGCTATAAAGTACCATCCGGGCAAAGCCAATGTGGTGGCCGACGTCCTCAGTCGAAAGGATACTACACCTAGGCGTGTACGAGCGTTGCAACTCACTATTCAGTCTAGTCTGCCTTCACAGATACGAGATGCTCAGGTAGAAGCATTGAAACCAGAAAACGTCAGGGCTGAAGCCCTACGCGGCTCAAGGCAAAGGTTAGAACAAAAGGCAGACGGAGCCTACTATGTAACAGGACGCATCTGGGTCCCACTCTGTGGCAACTTACTCGAGCTTGTAATGGATGAAGCTCATAAGTCTCGCTACTTAGTACATCCTGGTTCGGATAAGATGTACCACGACCTTAGAACTACATATTGGTGGCCTAGCATGAAAGCTCACATAGCCACTTACGTTAGCAAATGTTTGACTTGTGCGAGAGTCAAAGCCGAATATCAGAAACCTTCAGGCCCACTCCAACAACCTGAGATACCACAATGGAAATGGGAACAAATTTCCATGGATTTTGTTACTGGCCTACCTAGATCTCAACGCGGAAATGATACTATTTGGGTGATCGTGGATCGACTCACAAAGTCTGCTCACTTCTTGGCTATCAAGGAAACGGATAAGTTCTCCACTCTAGCAAACGTATACCTTAAGGAAGTTGTCTCGAGGCACGGGGTGCCCACCTCTATTATCTCTGATCGTGACGCACGTTTTACTTCAGAACTGTGGCAAGCAATGCACAAATCTTTTGGCTCTCGTTTAGACATGAGCACATCTTATCATCCTCAGATAGATGGGCAGTCTGAGCGCACTATTCAAACTCTAGAAGACATGCTTCGGGCGTGCGTAATTGACTTTGGCAATGGCTGGGAAAAACATCTGCCACTTGTGGAATTTTCGTACAATAACAGCTACCACACCAGCATTAAAGCTGCTCCATTTGAGGCATTGTACGGGCGTAAATGCCGATCACCTCTTTGTTGGGCAGAGGTGGGTGACAGTCAGATCACAGGTCCAGAAATGGTAGTTGATACTACTGAAAAGATTGCTCAAATACGACAACGCATGGCGGCAGCTCGTGACCGTCAGAAAGCATACGCATATAAAGACAGGAAACTACTCGAGTTCCAGGTTGGGGATCGAGTGCTACTCAAAGTTTCACCCTGGAAGGGTGTTGTTCGTTTTGGCAAACGAGGCAAGCTCAATCCACGATACGTTGGACCATTCGAAGTCATAGAGAAAATAGGCAAAGTGGCCTACAGACTAAACTTACCAGCTGAACTCAGTGCAGTTCACAACGTCTTTCACGTGTCGAATCTGAAGAAGTGTCTGTCAGATGAGACTCTCATAGTTCCTTTGAAGGAGCTCACTATCGACGAATGGTTGCATTTCATCAAGGAACCAGTTGAAATCACGGACCGGGATGTTAAGGTCCTCAAGAACACTAGAATACCTCTTGTTCGAGTTCGTTGGAACTCCCGTCGCGGCCCAGAGTTCACCTGGGAGCGTGAAGATCAAATGAAACTCAAGTATCCCCAGTTGTTCGAAAACAATGCAACTACTACTGAGGCTGAAGCTACTACATAATTTCGGGATGAAATTCCAACTCAACGGGGGGATGATGTGACACCCCAGGAAAACCAGTAAACGATACAACTTACCTAGCTTCCTCAGTAACCGCACGCTAAATTTCGGGACGAAATTCTTTCAAGTTGGGGATAATGTGACAACCCGAGTTTCCGACTTTCACTTTCGTATTTATTGCACGTTGACTTTGACTGTTAGTTGTTTGACTTGTTTGACTTGTAACTGTACATGTTATGATATAATAAAACGTATTGTGTTTGCATGATTATGTGTTTGGTTGTTCAACATAAGACTTGTTTAGAAACTTAAACTGTTACCACATCAGTGAACCCGACGAAACAGAAGTTGGTTCGCCAAGAACATCCCGACGAAACATGATCCGTTTCGTCAACCCAATCTCGACGAAACAGAAGTGTTTCGCCGAGCCCAGATTCGCCGAAGCCCATTTCGGGCCCAGTACGATACAACGAGTATATCAACATACACTGACTTCTGTTTCACACCTTTGGCAAAAATAAGAAACCCCAGAACTCCCCACTGTGTGAAGGCGATAACCATCTCCCACCATCATCTCTTTCTCTCTAATCCTCCCTTGTTCATCCCGGATATCTCGGTTAGTGCGTGCTAGTCTAATCGGTTTCCTTGTCGTCTAATCGGTTTCTTTGTCCTTTGATTTCTTTATACATGTTGTGTATATGCTTGATTTCTGGATCAAAATGAGTTTATGCGTAAGTTACATGATGACTAGATGATGATTTCTGTGCTAATGATTTCTGTATGACTATCGATTGTGCATATGTATTGATTTCGTGACTCGTATGATTTTCTAGCAAACAGTTATGCATAGGGTAGGGATTACAGGAGTGTTGTTTTATGATGGTTACATGATTTTACTGATGATGATGATCGATAATACTGATGACGACTGTTAGCAGGGGTTAGGGTTTCTGTGATGACTGCGTAATTGGTACTTGTTCACGAAATGGAGTTTACGGCGAAACAGGTGTGTTTCGCCAAGGGTTAACGACGAAACAGTGTGTTTCGCCAAGGGTAATCGACGAAACATAAGTGTTTCGTCAAAGGGTTTCACGGCGAAACAGGGGTGTTTCGCTGACTGGGTAAACTGTTTGGTAATTTGATCCTGTTAAGTCTTAACTGAGTTAACTAACTGCTGTTAGATGTTACGCCTGATCATGAATATGTGCAATGTGCTACTTGGTAATTATTGATGCGTTGTCCACTATGATTATACTTACGTGCCAACTTCGTAAATACAAACTGATTGTGTATACGTGCACACTTTAGGACGTGATTGACTTACTTGAGCACATACTTAGCATACCGAGCAAAACAAGGTGAGTTCACACTCTTACCAAGGCATGGGATTCCCGGGGTTGGGAATGGGTTGATTGATTTCTTATACTTAAGAGTTATCGGAATTTCATACCATAGGCCTCGGGAGAGGAAGGTTAATGGTAATTACTGCTAGACTAGTGATACATATACTTCTCTTCGCACACATGCCGGGATCGGCCGCGATAATAGAACTATCTTCGCATACATGCCTGGAATGGCCGCGAACTATACTTTAATCTTCGCACACATGCCGGGTGGGCCGCGATACAAATATACCTAGTCTAGAACACATGGGAAACCCCCACTAAACTTCGCAAACATGCCTAGAGGGCCGCGATACCATTACATACGATACTGATTACTAAACGAGCATACGATTTACGATACGAACATTATAACTAAATAACCAACTGTGAACTCGCTCAACTAGTTGTTGACTCTCTGTTACATGCCTTGCAGGACCAAAGGTACTCTTGGAGCTTGCACGGGAGGCGCGGTCGTTGTGGGCACGGATTGTGGATGTTTTGATAAAAACTTTATGACTCTTTAAACTAAACACTTGTGTTGGATGTTCATAACTATGCTTCCGCTACCTATGCTATGCTTTTGATTTAGCACCAATTGTATTGTGATGGATTACTTTACTGATTACTTATATGTTCAATATGATTGGTGGCTTGATCCTGGTCAGTCACGCCTCCAAGCGGTGGTACTCCGCGTGTGGTTTTTGGGGGTGTGACAGCCATCATCCAGGAGGAGGTAGATAAGCTGCTCAGAGCAGGTATGATTAGAGAGGTTAAGTATCCAAGGTGGTTAGCCAATGTGGTTATTGTTCAAAAGAAAAATGGAAAGTGGAGGGTATGTGTCGATTTTACTGATTTAAACAAGATATGTCCCAAGGATCCTTTCCCATTACCCCACACCTTTCCCATTACCCCACATTAACTCCATGGTGGATGCTACCGCGGGTCATGAGTTGTTGACTTTCATGGATGCTTCATCTGGATTTCAACAAATTCAGATGGAACCATCTGATCAAGAGGATACAACCTTTATGACCCCTACTGGTATCTATTGTTATATTGCTATGCCATTTGGACTAAGAAATGCAGGTGCTACATACCAAAGGCTAGTCAATATGATGTTTAAGGAACAAATAGGACACACAATGGAAGTCTATATAAACGACATGGTGGTTAAGTCCAAGAGAGCTGAGGATCACCTTAGAGATTTGGAGGAAGCATTTGATATCCTTGATAAATTCAATATGAAATTGAATCCTTCCAAGTGTCACTTTGGTGTAAAAGCAGGCAAGTTCCTAGGATACGTGGTGACAAAAAGAGGCATAGAGGCAAGTCCAGAGCAAATCAAGGCGATTGTGAATACTAAGTCTCCTGCCAACGCCAAGGATGTGCAAAGGTTGATAGGGAGGATCGCAGCCTTGAACAGGTTCATCTCAAAGTCATCAGAGAAATGCAAGGAATTCTATGCATCCTGAGAAAGAACAAGAAATTTGAATGGACTGAAAAACATGAGAATGCACTCAAGGCCCTTAAGGATTACCTATCCTCAGCTCTAGCCTTAATGAAACCAGAAAAAGGGGATATATTATCCTTATATTTGGCAGTCTCTTCTAAGGCAGTAAGTGCGGTCCTTGTTAAGGATCATGAAGGTACACAACACCCTGTATATTATGTAAGTAAAAGTTTGCTTGATGCTGAATCCAGGTATTCACATTTAGAAAAACTTATCCTTGCTTTGATTATGGCATCAACTAAATTACGCCATTATTTTGAAACACATGCTATTATTTTTAGAACTAACTTTCCAATTAAGAGTGTTCTCAGGAAACCTGAAATGTCAGGAAGGATGGCTAAATGGGCAGTAAAGCTTAGTGCTTATGATATAAGATATGAGCCAAGAACTGTCATTAAATCCCAACCCTTAGCTGACTTTGTGACAGATTTCAGTAGTGATCTACAAAGGGAAGCTGAGTTGGAAGTTCAACAGCTTGAAGAGACTAAGGATCCTTGGATACTCTTCATAGATAGGGCTTGAAACATCAAGGGAACTGGACTAGGAATACTACTAAAATCACCATAGGGGGACATAATACCCCACTCAATAGCTTGTGAGTTTCAAACTACTAATAATGAGGCTGAGTATGAAGTCTTGATAGCTGGTTTGCAAATTGCCAAGCACATGAGGATCAGGTATCTTGAGGTACATGTAGATTCATTGTTAATTACTAATCACTTTAATGGATCTTATGCTGTTAAAGGTGAAAGACTAATCAAATATTTAGAGATAGTCAAGAAATTAGCAGACTCTTTTGCTTATTTTAGTTTGACACAGGTACCCAGAGAAGAAAATGCAGAAGTTGATGCTTTAGCCAACCTAGGATCATCATTGAAGATTCCAGAGGATATTAAAATTCTCATCATCCAAATTTTGGCTCCTGCTATTGAGGATCACGCAGCTATGGAAATAGTAGAGGATGCTGCAATCATACCTAGTGATGGTGAACAATCACATTCAGGATCCTGGATCCTCCCAATCATGAGATATATACAACATGGAGAGGTTCCTACAGGAGAAAACCCCAGAGCTTTCAAAGTCATGGTATCTCAATTTACAATATTAAATAACATGTTATATAAACGATCTCTTGCAGGTTCATATCTAAGGTGCATTGAGGATCCTGAAATTCAAGAAGTCCTAAAGGATTTTCATGAAGGAGATTGTGGAAACCACACTAGGGGCAGAGCACTGTTCTCAAGGATCCTTAGGACAGGATACTATTGGCCTACTATGAAGAAGGATGCTATGGATTATGCAAAGAAATGTGATGCTTGTCAGAGACATAGCAATATCCTTCATCAACCAGCGGAGCTCCTGCATCCTATATCCTCTTCTTGGCCATTCATGAGATGGGGAATGGATATAGTTGGTAAAATTCCCAAGGCACCAGGAGGAAAAGTGTTTATGCTTGCTATGACTGACTACTTTTCCAAGTGGATAGAAGCTGAAGCCTTTGCTCAAGTCAGAGAAAAAGAAGTGATATCCTTTATTAAAAGAAACATTATTACCAGATTTGGTATCCCTTCTGAAATTGTTTGTGATAATGGATCCCAATTTATTGGGAATAGAACTACTAACTTTTGTGACAGTTGGGGGATTAAGATGATAACATCAACACCAGTCCACCCACAAGCTAATGGTCAAGCAGAATCATCCAACAAGATCATCATCAACAACTTGAAGAAGAAGCTTGGATCCAAGAAAGGAAAATGGGCAGAAGAGCTACCTTATGTGTTATGGACTGATAGAACAACTCCCAAGAATGCTACTGGCCAGACTCCATTTTCTTTAGTGTTTGGAGCAGAATCAGTGATCCCTACAGAGATGGTGGTTCCTACTGCTAGAACAAGCATCCGCGATCCTGAAGGAAATGCTGAAAACTTGGTTCAAGACTTGGATACCATAGAAGAACTAAGGGATTTGGCAAGGATAAGATTGGCTAGCTATCAACAAAGGATGGCTGGAGCTTATAACAAGAATGTCAGGATCAGAAAGTTTCAAGTTGGTGACATGGTGTTGAGGAAAGCATTTCAAAATACCACAAATCCTGCTGATGGCAAGTTAGCACCAAAGTGGGAAGGCCCCTATCTTATTGTAGCTGAGGCAGGAAAGGGGGCATATTGTTTATTAACAATGGAAGGTGATTTGCTACCAAGAGCTTGGAATGCTGTCCATTTGAAGAGATACTTCATGTAAGAAGGATTTAGGATCCTTGGCCATCTTCATATATGGTATACATTAAGGATACTTAGAGGATATATGATCCTCATTCTGGTAATGATCTGATTCTAATTTATTTAATCCTTTACTTTAATTTATTACAAGGAGAAGGATCCCTGATCCTTTATCCTTTTTTCACTAAGTTCTGAGTTTTGTAGAAGATTGATGCATCCTTGACATAGGATCAAGTATCCACAGAAGTCTCCTAAGTTTTATGGGCTTGTCCCCAGTTTTTGGGTTTATCCCCAGTTTTTGGGCTTGTCACCAGTTTAAGGTATTGTTTTGGTCAAAAATCAGGCTAGGATAATGTAACCAAATCTTTGTTGTGAGGAATGATGCTTGAAACAATGAACAAATGTATGACTAGTTTTCAAATGAATTGAATAAGTGACACAAGGATTTATACGAGGAAAAAGCCCGTGATCAAGAGTTGATCTCCGGCATAAAAAACCTCGGGTGATGGAAACTATTGATCACCAACTACAATTAAGCAAATGATCTTTACAACTCGGGATGATAACAAGCTTGTTACAAGGATCACTATAGTGCAATGAGTATGAAATCGCCAAATGAACTGTTGAAAGCTATTGAGAGCTGTTGCGAGTGGGTGTTTTTGCCAAAATAGACAAGTGTTCTAATTCAAGCTTGTTATCCCCTTTTAAAATTAGAAATAACTAAAACAACTAACTATCCGCTAAATGTGCAAGCTTCCCACGATCTCCATAACGTTCACAAAGCCATGCACGTGCGGAATATTGAGGGCATATTCCCCAAGAATATCGGCAAGACCAAGTCCAAGGCGTATACTCCTGCAAAACAAACTTAAACATAATAAAGGCAACCGTTAGTAGAAGGATAACAACAAGGATCCTGAATCCTGATCCTGCAATGTCTTCTGAGGATCCTTAATTCAAACAGAATTGAGGATCCGTGATCCTGGCAGTACTTGAGGATCCGTGATCCTTAGGATTGGAAAATCCTCCCCTAACAATTGCCCCCAAAATATAAGGAGTAAAATGTAATTGTTTTGGTAAAAAAAACAAGCAATGATAATGCAACCAAACTTTCTGTTGTGAGGTATGATGCTTGAATCAATGAACAACACTAAGGATCACTCATAAATGAAATGAATAAGTGACACAAAGATTTATACGAGGAAAAAGCCCTTGATCAATGAATGATCTCCGGCATAAAAAACCTCGGGTGATGGAAACTACCGATCACCAACTCAGATTAAACAAGAAATGTGTTACAACTTCGGATGATAGCGAGCTAATTACAAGGATCACTATAGTGTAATGTGCAAAAAAGTGTGTAATCGCCAAGTGAATTGTCAAGAGCTGGTGAGAGAAGTTGCGAGTGTGTGTGTTAAGCTAAAAATAGCCAAGTGTTTTCTATTTAGCTCGCTATCCCTTTTAAAAATGGAAAATATCTAAGCTAACAAACATTCCGCATTTGGTGCAAGTCCTCCACGACCTCCATAACGTCCATTTCAGCCATGCACGTGCGGAATAAATATGGAATATGCTCCAGGAATATCGCCAAGACCAAGTCCAAGCTCGTACTCCTACAAAACAACATCATATTCAAAGCAGACAATCGTTAGTATAAGGATCCTTACGATGATCCATGATCCTGATCCTGCAATACTTCTGAGGATCACTAATTCAAACAGAAGTGAGGATCACTAAGTCCAACAGTAATTGAGGATCACTGATCATTGGAAAATCCTCCCCTAACAATTGCCCCCAAAATATAAGGAGTAATTTGTAAATAAACGAGTTATATTTTCTGTTCTTATCCGTAACGAATCAACGGATAACTAGCCGTTGTAGTCGGACTAGCCGTTACCATCCTGACGTCACTGAAGTGACTACCCTGCAAGATCATCATTATAAATTGAAGTTAGAGATAAGGGTTAGAGAGCATTTAAATTCGTGCGTTTCCTCTTTAAATCCTCATTCGAAGACTTGATCAGGTATTTCTCTTTCCTTTCTCTCTTCATCTTCTCACTCTGTTTCTTCTTCTTCACCATCGTCATAATCGAGATGATGCTAAGATCCTCACCGGCTAAGGATCACAAGAAGGACAGCCCCTTGAAAAGCCAAGGGATCATAAAAGATTCTGCAAAAGAACGATGCTGCTTCACTGATCCACAGATAGACAGAATCCGCCATTGTTTTCCGGCAAACACCGATTTCAAACCATTTGATCCCACCGTTCTAAGTGATTATATTTCTGAAACCTGGGTAGCCTTTCCGGTCACACCATTTATAATAGGATACTCGTATCCTTTCCCTGAATTCACCCAGTCTTTCTTCTCTCTCACCGGCATCTCCTACATTCAAGCGATGCCAATGATCTGGAGGGTCTTATATACCCTTGAAAGGATCATTGAGCAAGAAGGCATTGATCTGGGAATGTCGGAGTTGGCAGAGATGTATGAACTCGTAAGCCATGGATCTCATCGGTATCTACTCAAACATAAACCTGGTGAAGAGCACCCCATCTTCAAAGCCACTAAGAATGACACCAACTGGAAACGGCGATTCTTCTTTGTCAGAAGGGATTCTATCCCTGATGGAAAGGATCTGCCAAGGAAGTGGACCACCCATGGTAGGATAGAGGATCCTTAGAAGGATCACCGAATAAGCTTGTTTCTATTTAAGGATCACTAACGTCCTTTTGTTTCTATTTT
>JARYGA010005089.1:0-37985 GCA_030545235.1 Helianthus tuberosus
AACAGAAATGTTAGTAACTACGCTCAACTATTTTAAAGTTGAACGGGTCGAATAAAGAATGGAGTTTGATGTTCACAAGTGATGAAATTTCACACGAACTGTCACACCCCGACCACGTAGAACATACAAAACGTGGCGGAAACGTTGGGGAGTGTTGTAACAGAATTAATTGTTTCAAATCCATGGCAATTGAAGTTTTGTTTTATTAATCAAACATGAGAGTTTACATTGTTTTAAACAAGAAACAAAGAGTACATAACAAAATTAACTAGTTCCTGTCTCGTTTTAAGTCACTAAGGCCCAGGTCCGCCTAAGTATGTATTGATAAGTCCTATGCATCATCTCCTGAAAACACATGTGAAAATAGGTACGTCAGCATAAAAATGCCTGTGAGATACATAGGTTTTGTGAAAACAGAATTCATGACTTATGTTTGAGAAAATGTTTGGTCATGAACCTTGTAATTTGCTTTCTCTTGTAAACCATTTGAAAAACGATAAGATCAGATGATATGTACAAATAAGAGAATAATGTATGGTTAAATGAATAACCATGTAAAATGAGTTTGTATAAGATAAGTTGTTTGTAAATCAATGTCTTGTGAAAATATGTTATTTGTTTACAATGTTATATGTCTCAAATTGAAATGATTCAAATAACGCTACAATATGTGATACCATACAAACACTTATATATAGGAAGTACCAGCGGCGTATCCACCATGCTTGTATCGTATTACACACGCCTCGTTACTTAAATCACTTACTCCAACTAAACCATCAAGATGTAATGTTTAACAATTGTAGAAATGTTTATGTATAGTCAATTACGGGTCACACGGTTCAATAGCTACAAACGGTTCAAATGATCAAACAGTTACAACGGTTCACATAGTAAAATGGTTATAACGGTTCACATAGTCAAATGGTTACAACGGTTCAAAATGTAATATAATGTGTTCATATGCTGGATGAGCATATGCAACAGAAATGCAATGTAAAATGGGCATATATATCATGAAATGTAATGTAAAACAATGTACTAAGTATGCACACAATGGGCGTATATAGCATGAAATGTAATGTAAAACAATGTACTAAGTACGCACACAATGGGAATACATAGCATGAAATGTAATGTAAAATGATGTACTAAGTACGCACACAATGGGCATACATAGCATGTAATGTAATGAAATCATGTACTATAATGTACTAACGAACATAGCAGGTATATGATGTGAAAACAGGAAAGCATGAAAGTAACAAGTTGGCACATGTGTTTCACCCCAAAACAGTTTGGAAAACAGTAAAAGAGGGGTCTATGTACTCACTTGAGATTGCTCAGAAGTCCTAATATAACCACCAAGCAATGCTAGAGATCACGGAATCAAACGGTACCTAATATAGGTAACTACATTAATAACCGGACCTAAATCGGAGGATTGGATAGGATGAGGGCTCGTGAACCAAATGAGTATGTGAACTCATGTAATATGGTTTAACAAAGCCCACATACTAAAACAAAACTTAACCTAAGTGTTTGTGACCCATTACGACCCGTTTAGGTAGCTTATGCTACTTTAACGCGTCGTTCGCGTAAAACGCGTTCGGAACGCCTAACTAGTCCTATGACAAGTAAAATATGCCTTAACATGTCTAATATTGTTGTCAAATCAGTTTAGATATCAAAAGTTATGTTACATATGTTTAAAATGAATTTTGGCATCAAAGGGGTATTTTGGTAATTCACCTAAGGCATATAAACTACCTATCATACAACTACTTAAACGAAGCGACCATAAGGTATAACCTCGGAAGGTTATTCCCTATATGCTATGGTCACCTAATGTGTTTGGTCGGATCCTAATGATCGACCAAATGGGTCGGGTAAGAAGGTATAAGCGATTTATTACATCGCTTACCCTTACGACCCTAGACAACGTGGTAATCAGTAGGCATAGTCACAAGGGACTATAACCATCGTGATTACAATCACGTTGCGAAGTTCAAACGAACTTCGCATTGACCATAAACTGGTCAATGTAGAAAGTCAAACAAAGTTTGACTTTCGGACTCGAAAGCAATAAAAGAACGAAGGAATACTTACGAAGGGTCCCCGCAAGATTGATAATCCAAGTATTCTCAGGTATGAGGTGATGAAACACCCCAACTTAGAGAAATCTCAGATTTCAAGTGGGTTTGGCAATGAAGGGGGTTGGGTATTTATAGTTTTCGGTTCACCGTTAGGATCGTTTCTTGGAAAAGAGGTAATGATCTCGCCCGTACACTTGTCGGAATGTTGTGGTAGCTGATATTGCTTCACCACAAGAGTTTGACACTTGGCCTTGGCCTTTTGGAGGGGTTAAAGGCTGTTAACAGCTGAGAAAATGATTTTCTGCATATCTGACCCCTGCTTGCGCACCGCAACAATGAGAGTGTTGAGGTGCGCAAGGGTCAAGTTTGGCAGAATTACAGTTTTGGTCCCTGCAGCCTCAAAACTTGGTTTTCGATGCGTTTTTGACACGTTTTGAGCCCCGTTAACCCCATTTCAAAGCTCTAAAATGAAGTTAAGGTATAGGGAACTTAAAATTTGCTAAAAAATATCTCGGATGTCGGTTCGTTTAGCCGTACGGTTGCGTTGTTCGATTAATTACGACGGAATGCGCATAAGCGCGAAAAACGATCCAAATTGCGTGACGAATGGATTTTTCATATGCCAAACACTAAAATAAAATATTTTAGTGCTTACATAAATTTTTGGATGTCCGGATGTATTCAGAACGTAAGTTATGCGCGAAAGTGCAAAGTTATGCACTTTTTGACACTTTTAGTCCCTGAATGACCCAAAAGTTTATTTTAGCACACCGAACCCCTCAAAGCCTATTTCTAAGCTATATAAAGGATATTTAAGGTGTGTTTAACTTATGGTCATGTTCCAGAATGTCTGTTACAGTTCAAATTGGCATACTTTCGTAGTTTGTCAAGTTTAGTCCCTGTAAGCGAATTAACTTGTTTTTGCCATACCAAAGCCTTCAAAACTTATTTCTAAGTTATGTAAAGGTTATTTAAGGTATGTTAAGTATATTTCACTATTCCGGAGTGTTTGTTGCATTAAACTGGTTATATTTACGCATCAGCGCGCGTATAACCTTCCAGAAAGCGATTTAGAGCTTGAAATCGAACAAGAGTTGTTATGTGCAAAAGATACACATATTTATACAAGCCCAAAGTATGAAATATAATATTTCATTTGTTTGGTATTTGTTTGATGGTCGCAGTGACACAGGTGTCACAGTCTCCCCTACTTTAGGAAATTTTGTCCCGAAATTTATTCGTAAGAGTCTGTCTGTGACTTTGTGTTAAATAGCCATCAAAGATATGTAAAGCGTAATTTTGTTATTTTCCTCAACGGATATTTTTCAGAAGCGAAAATGAACGAACGGAGTCATTTTCTTCAACGGGTTCTTCGGAAATGGAAAATAAAGGATTTTTTTAACTAAACGGATATACATTTCCCTCAACGGATATTCTTCAGAAGTGAAAACGAATGGATGATTCATTCTTCCTCAACGGGTCCTTCGTCAGAAACAGGAATGAAGGAATAATCCACGGATATTCATTTCTCTCAATGGATATTCTTCAGAACGAAAAATGAACAAACGGGGTCATTTTCCTCAATGGTTATTCTTTAGAATTTGAAATGAAGGAATAATCAACGGATATTCATTTCCTCAACGGATAATCTTCAGAATCGAAAATGAACTAACGGAGTCATTTTCAACGGTTGCTTCCTCAGGTATGGAAATGAAAGATTTAACAACGGATATTCATTTCCTCAACGGATAATCTTCAGAAACGAAAATGAACTAACGGAGTCATTTTCAACGGTTGCTTCCTCAGAGTTGGAAATGAAGGATAAACATATATTCATTTCCTCAACGGATATTCCTCAGAAGTGAAAAATGAATAGCTAGTTCATTTTTCCTCAACGGATGCTTCATCAGAATTGGAAATGAATTGGGTTAACTTAGATACATGATAGAACTTGCTGTGATTTCTGTGCACTAAATTCCATAATTATGTATGCATCCATAATTACGTAATTCCTTGCACAGTCCGCACAGTTCGTTTTGTAATGTTGTGGGGAAGGATATCAAACTTGTGATGACGATGACTAGACTACCATAGGGTCCTTTTAATTAGATCAACAGAGGATCTTCTTAATTAGGCCACCAAGGAGTCCTTTCAGCTATATCATCCAATTTAACTAGACCACCCAAGGGGTCTAATTATGAAGCAGTACTTTATAATCCAAGGGACTTAACTACAGCGTAGAAGTCCATTAAGGATTTTAGGTAGTACCTTTGGGTATCCTACTATGAATCTCTTGTACAAAGATATGTAAGATTCTACGAGGATTTGGATAACATAATTTGGATCACATGAAACATAAAAGGGAACACATAAGCACATAATCACATAATTTTTTAATTGTTATTATCTTGTTATTGATTGCTATTAACTTGGCACCTCGTACTTCGTTTCTCTTGGAAGAAACGGGTACTTAGGATTTTCGTGGAAAACGCAAGAGATCATACAATGGAAGAAATTTGGGGGTAGTCTGTTCTTCAAGGAATACAGTTCCTTGATTGTCGGTATTGTAAGAGATATGTTTGTTTATACATACAACCACATAATTACATTGCAATAAAAGACTTATTTATAAACAATGATAACAACTGTTTCATGGACCTTGACAACAAAAGAAAATAATACATAAGACGTGATTATTTCTAAATGATGTTGTCTTCTGGTTGGTCAGATGCTCATCCCTGCGCTGGATTTGCATTAGCAAGCCTTGGATAATTCCTACGAAAATGGCCCATCTCGCCACAGTTGTAGCAAGACCCCGGTGGAAA
The DNA here is from genome assembly GCA_030545235.1 of Helianthus tuberosus. Classification (NCBI taxonomy): domain Eukaryota; kingdom Viridiplantae; phylum Streptophyta; class Magnoliopsida; order Asterales; family Asteraceae; genus Helianthus; species Helianthus tuberosus. The sequence continues at coordinate 4,922 of JARYGA010005089.1, forward strand.
ACGAGCTTGAGCGGGATTGTTGTTAACTTGATTTGGTGCAGCTGCTGTTGGGCAAACCCTCGCTGTATGACCTATAAGTCCGCAAATTTGGCATGTGCGGCACTTCACACCAGCATGATGATGTAGGCCACATTGGTTGCACAAGGGTGCAGTTCCGTTGTAGGGTTTCCTGGCAGGGGGTTGAGCTGGTTGGTTGGGGACGGCTTGATCATTGTGAGCGACCACGGCGAAGTTCTGAGAAGCCTTTCGCTTCTTTGACTTCTTAGAGGATCCAGTCTGTTCATCCATGGTCTTTGATTCCCCGATTGGGTTCGATTCTTCGACCGGTTTCTTGTCACCCTTTCGGAAAAGCTTACGTTTCCTGATCTGAGATTCAGTCAAGGTTGCAGCTAGCTCAATGGTCTGCCTAACTGTAGTAGGGTTGCTACCAGTCATAATGTCTTGTATTGAGTCAGGGAGGCCATCAATGTACTTTTCGATTGCCTTATCCAACGGCGTGACCATGTTTGGGCATAACAGACTTAACTCCTCATAACGGTCCGTGTAGGCTCGATGCTCACCGCTATCTTGCTCCAAACCATCAAACTCTCTTTCCAATGCTCGCAGTTCATGACGAGGACAAAACTCCCTCATCATAAGAGCTCTAAGTTCAGCCCATGTCTGTGCTAGAGCAACTTCTGCACCACGGTCTCTCATAACCCCGTTCCACCATGTAAGGGCCCTCTTCTGAAACACACTCGAAGAAAACTCGACCTTGCGATTGTCAGGACACTGCACATGGCGGAAAGTATTCTCAATGCTCTCGAACCATTGAAGAAGCCCAGTCGCTCCCTCAAAACTACTAAACTTGAGTGGTTTAGCCGAGTTAAAACTCTTGAAATTGCATGGACCATTGTTGTTGTTGTTGGCTTGGTTCCATTGAGCAAAGAGGTTTGGGAATTGAGCAGCCATTTGCTGCGCAATGATTTCTGCCAGCTCGGCAGTCGCTATCTGGTTTTCGCGTCAAGGAGGCATTCTAAAAGAGGAAACATGAAAGGAAACGAGTGAGAGAATTAGACGAAAAGAATGAGATGAAACAAATCTGATGAAAGCAAGGATAGTGGTCATTTTTTTGTTACTACAAAGCAACAAACGACCCCGGTGATTAATCAAAGTAAATAGGTCAAAAGTAATGTATCGCGAAGACATGCTCGCCTATAAGTGAGCACTCATCCCAAGAATTCCCAGGTAAGCACAACTGGTCTCGCGTCTGATGAGATATATACGAAGTGCTTGCCTAGACAGAAAACCCAGAATACAGGCATTCACCCTTCCAGTTTGCACTTGTTCACGTTATTTAAAACCCAAAACCTAGACGAGATTTTGAAAACTCGAAGGGGTTCAAAACCTTACAATAGAGGGTTCAAAACCTAGTAATCAATTATCCTAGAACAGATGATTAGTTTTCAAAGCGGTTTTGAAATTTATGTTCTTGTTGTGGTCATCGCCTAAGGATAGGTGACGGTATTGTTTAATGACTAAATGCAAGTAAACTCGCGTTAGGGTCCTAAGAAGGTTATAGACTAGGTCAAAGCATTACTAATAACCTAATTCCCTATAACCATTGGCTCTGATACCAACTTTTCTGTCACACCCCGACCACGTAGAACATACAAAACGTGGCGGAAACGTCGGGGAGTGTTGTAACAGAATTAATTGTTTCAAATCCATGGCAATTGAAGTTTTGTTTTATTAATCAAACATGAGAGTTTACATTGTTTTAAACAAGAAACAAAGAGTACATAACAAAATTAACTAGTTCGTGTCTCGTTTTAAGTCACTAAGGCCCAGGTCCGCCTAAGTATGTCTTGATAAGTCCTATGCATCATCTCCTGAAAACACATGTGAAAATAGGTACGTCAGCATAAAAATGCCTGTGAGATACATAGGTTTTGTGAAAACAGAATTCATGACTTATGTTTGAGAAAATGTTTAGTCATGAACCTTGTAATTTGCTTTGTCTTGTAAATCATTTGAAAAACAATAAGATCAGATGATATGTACAAATAAGAGAATAATGTATGGTTAAATGAATAACCATGTAAAATGAGTTTGTATAAGATAAGTTGTTTGTAAATCAATGTCTTGTGAAAAATATGTTATTTCTTTACAATGTTATATGTCTCAAATTGAAATGATTCAAATAACGCTACAATATGTGATACCATACAAACACTTATATATAGGAAGTACCAGCGGCGTATCCACCATGCTTGTATCGTATTACACACGCCTCGTTACTTAAATCACTTACTCCAACCAAACCATCAAGATGTAATGTTTAACAATTGTAGAAATGTTTATGTATAGTCAATTACGGGTTACACGGTTCAATAGCTACAAACGGTTCAAATGATCAAACGGTTACAACGGTTCACATAGTCAAATGGTTATAACGGTTCACATAGTCAAATGGTTACAACGGTTCAAAATGTAATATAATGTGTTCATATGCTGGATGAGCATATGCAACAGAAATGCAATGTAAAACAATGTACTAAGTATGCACACAATGGGCATATATAGCATGAAATGTAATGTAAAACAATGTACTAAGTATGCATACAATGGGCGTATATAGCATGAAATGTAATGTAAAACAATGTACTAAGTACGCACACAATGGGCATACATAGCATGAAATGTAATGTAAAACGATGTACTAAGTACGCACACAATGGGCATACATAGCATGTAATGTAATGAAATCATGTACTATAATGTACTAACGAACATAGCAGGTATATGATGTGAAAACAGGAAAGCATGAAAGTAACAAGTAGGCACATGTGTTTCACCCCAAAACAGTTTGGAAAACAGTAAAAGAGGGGTCTATGTACTCACTTGAGATTGCTCAGAAGTCCTAATATAACCACCAAACAATGCTAGAGATCACGGAATCAAACGGTACCTAATATAGGTAACTACATTAATAACCGGACCTAAATCGGAGGATTGGATAAGATGAGGGCTCGTGAACCAAATGAGTATGTGAACTCATGTAATATGGTTTAACAAAGCCCACATACTAAAACGAAACTTAACCTAAGTGTTTGTGACCCATTACGACCCGTTTAGGTAGCTTATGCTACTTTAACGCGTCGTTCGTGTAAAACGCGTTCGGAACGCCTAACTAGTCCTATGACAAGTAAAATATGCCTTAACATGTCTAATATTGTTGTCAAATCAGTTTAGATGTCAAAAGTTATGTTACATATGTTTAAAATGAATTTTGGCATCAAAGGGGTATTTTGGTAATTCACCTAAGGCATATAAACTACCTATCATACAACTACTTAAACGAAGCGACCATAAGGTATAACCTCGGAAGGTTATTCCCTATATGCTATGGTCACCAAATGTGTTTGGTCGGATCCTAATGATCGACCAAATGGGTCGGGTTCGAAGGTATAAGCGATTTATTAGATCGCTTACCCTTACGACCCTAGACAACGTGGTAATCAGTAGGCATAGTCACAAGGGACTATAACCATCGTGATTACAATCACGTTGCGAAGTTCAAATGAACTTCGCATTGACCATAAACTGGTCAATGTAGAAAGTCAAACAAAGTTTGACTTTCGGACTCGAAAGCAATAAAAGAACGAAGGAATACTTACAAAGGGTCCCCGCAAGATTGATAATCCAAGTATTCTCAGGTATGAGGTGATGAAACACCCCAACTTAGAGAAATCTCAGATTTCAAGTGGGTTTGGCAATGAAGGGGGTTGGGTATTTATATTTTTCGGTTCACCGTTAGGATCGTTTCTTGGAAAAGAGGGAATGATCTCGCCCGTACACTTGTCGAAATGTTGTGGTAGCTGATATTGCTTCACCACAAGAGTTTGACACTTGGCCTTGGCCTTTTGGAGGGGTTAAAGGCTGTTAACAGCTGAGAAAATGATTTTCTGCATATCTGACCCCTGCTTGCGCACCGCAACAATGAGAGTGTTGAGGTGCGCAAGGGTCAAGTTTGGCAGAATTACAGTTTTGGTCCCTATGCGTTTTTGACACGTTTAAGCCCTGTTAACCCCATTTCAAAGCTCTAAAATGAATTTAAAGTATAGGGAACTTAAAATGTGCTCAAAAATATCTCGTATGTCGGTTCGTTTAGCCGTACGGTTGCGTTGTTCGGTTAATTACGACGGAATGCGCATAAGCGCGAAAAACGATCCAAATTGCGTGACGAATGGATTTTTCTTATGCCAAACACTAAAATATAATAGTTTAGTGCTTACATAAATTTTTGGATGTCCGGATGTATTCAGAACGTAAGTTATGCGCGAAAGTGCAAACTAATGCACTTTTTGACACTTTTAGTCCCTGAATGACCCGAAAGTTTATTTTAGCACACCGAACCCCTCAAAGACTATTTCTAAGCTATATAAAGGATATTTAAGGTGTGTTTAACTTATGGTCATGTTCCAGAATGTCTGTTACAGTTCAAATTGGCATACTTTCGTAGTTTGTCAGGTTTAGTCCCTGTAAGCGAATTAACTTGTTTTTGCCATACCAAAGCCTTCAAAACTTATTTCTAAGTTATGTAAAGGTTATTTAAGGTATGTTAAGTATATGTCACTATTCCGGAGTGTTTGTTGCATTAAACTGGTTATATTTACGCATCAGCGCGCGTATAACCTTCCAGAAAGCGATTTAGAGCTTGAAATCGAACAAGAGTTGTTATGTGCAAAAGATACACATATTTATACAAGCCCAAAGTATGAAATACAATATTTCATTGGTTTGGTATTTGTTTGATGGTCGCAGTGACACAGGTGTCACACGAACAAGTCAAACGAGATAAATAAGGTATAAAAACTAAGTAGTGCAAGTAAGCGCAAACTGAATAATGGAAGCGTGAAACATTAATGAACCTACGTGATGGGTCATAAAGGAATATATACAGGAAAAACGCAAACTAGTGAGACAAAGAGGAAACGTAAAACTAAAAAAATCGGTTTTTAGACAAAAACAACGTTTTAACAAAACATAAGTGGTATGAAGTGATTTAGAAAATCTTATACACACATAAGGCCGGAGGTGGCAAAATAGTATACCCGAGTGACGGGGTATAAAGTGACGGCGACTGATTAGTCTAGCCGGTAAAACTATTTGAAGTCAAGATATTGTCATAACAGATACAAAGCACTTGTTAAATATAAGACAAGCGCGAAATAAACATGTTGACAGACTAACGCGGTTAATTAGAAAAAGCGAGGGAATCAGTTGAGAATCCCTGCATAAAACTAAGACTATAAAGGAATAAATTATGGACTGTCAATATCCTGGTATGGATAATTGACAAAGGTTAAGAGAAGATCCTAAACTAAAACTTCGGTTTTAGTAAGAAATAACGTTTTTACAAATATAAATTCTGATAGGAATTTGAATAGTAAGCATGGAAGATTCAAGTCTTGACACTTATAGGCGCAAGACGATATATTCGAAAAGTGATATTTTCGAAAATGAAAGGTTGATATAAATTAAACATGATGTGACGCGATCACGGTTAGGAAATGCAATATGAAATAGAATCACATTATAACCAAGGGAGCGGTAAAAAGTAACTGGACTAATAAGTCAGTTAGTGAGACCGGTGAAGGTCAGCAATTCGAATCGAGAAATTTGTTTTGCTCGTAAGCGGAGGATTCGGAGTAACTGAACCGAATAAATGAATTTGAAAACAAAAGAAATAGTTGCTAAAAGTGAAAGATTTCACTAAAGACCTTTAAACGGGTCAAGGTAACGGATTCACAAAGAGTTCGATAATATATAAAAGCGATGGATATCGCTAAGTTAACTAAACTAGTAGAAATAACGGAATTACGTTATTTCAAGTTACATTATGTCGTATGAGGTACGTAGATGTTCTATAACCAAAGAGATATTACCATAATTCTTCTGGTAATACTAACAATTGGTTAAAGTATGAGTAATGATTAAAAGATTACTCAGGTCAAACGCATCGAGTTTAGAACTCGATGAACTATGTAAGAAAGGTTTCGAGGACGAAACCTCTTTAAGGGGGATAGACTTGTAACACCCCGAAAACGGGTTTGGTAATCAAACTCTGTTAATGCTAAAAGACGGGTAAAGTACCGTTAGCAGTAAAAATAACCCGGTAAATAATTGGATTTAAATAAGAAATCCTAATAATTAAATACGAGCGAATCAAAGAATTAAGGAATCTAGTTTATAAGAGCCCGAGTCAACGGGACTTAAAATAAAACGGGTTTTTAACTCCCGGAACCCACTAAGTTAACTAGGTAAAAATTAACCTAGTTAGTAATGGGTAATTAAATAATAAACTATGAGTTATAGTTTCATATATGAATCTCTAAACTTGAGGGACTAAACATGGGCAAATGTAATGAAGTTTAATAAAAAAAAACACAAACCACACATACGTATGTGGTGTCTGCGATTTCATCAGAGCCACAAGGAGCTCTCAAAACTCAACCCTAAACTTCAAGAAATTCACCAAATTGAAGGGTGAATCAGAGCCAAATCGTATGCATGAACACATAAAAACAATCACCAAGCTTATGGGATCATAAGGTATGTCGAATTTCAGTATTTTGTTCCATCTCAGATTCTTGATGAACCTAGAAGTTCAAAAATTGATCTTGAATGATGGTTATTTGGGTGAAAATAGGATGTATGCATGATTTGAAATAAACCCTAGCTAATAAACTAAGGGATTTGAGGGCATGTTAGTAAAACTCATGATCACTATCTAGGTGTTTAATGGGTTTTGAAGAAACACGATGAACACTAGAATCATGATTATCAAACTAGTGTTATTTGAACTCTATGAAGTTAATCTTGACATTTAACCATGAGTTAGACGATTATTTAGTAAAAAGATGTTGAAATTGGCAAGATATGTAATCATGGAGTTTGATTGTTAATTTTATAAAAGTATGCTCACTAGGTGTTTGATAAAACGCCAAAGAGAAAGCTAAATATTGAAATTTAGAACGAAACGCGTATTTGAATAATATGGCTAGTTAAATGAAATATGAAACAAGAAGAGTTATAATCATCATGTTGATTTGAACTTAATGTTGTAAATCATGTGATTGAAAGTAGTTAGCTTGAATAAACTAAGTTAACTAATCTTGAAGTCGAATAGTAGCTTCGACATAGAGAATAAGTAAGGTGGAATGGTCGTGATTTTAAATGACTAGTCTAACCACCTTGTAAATGTTGGCAATAGTTTGACGCTTAACGAGCTAGGTGGATGCTTGAGAAAGAAGCGGTTAAACGAATCAAGCACGTGAAGAAAGGCGTAAACCGGATGAGAGGTAAGTGTAATTTTCGCACTTATGTAGATTACTCGTTTATTCTATTCAAAATAATCGCGATAACGATAATATTGAAATATGGATTTTTGTTAAGATTACTTTGTGGTGTAATCTAATGATGAGGAAAAATGGTGAAAATGGAAATTGGTCAAGAGTCGACTAATGTAATTAAGGTTAAAAGCGTGCCCATGGCGTAAGCCGAAATGGGTTGAATTAGTAAGAAAAGAGTTTAAGAGATAAAGGATTTGGTAATATAATCCGGGATGGGATGGATGTATGAATTGGACATCAAAAACCATGTTTTTGATTTAAATAGATAACGTTGGGTATATAGTCCAAATGGGTCAAATGGTGGTGATAACACCATTTGACAATACCGACTAATGCGGTGGTCAAGTCTTATGTTAACAGGATCAATTGGCGAATCGGATAAATGCGTCGCCATAGATTGAGTGAAAATTAAAGCAAGGTACAAAACCGGGTCTATTTGTTGTCCCGAGCCAGGTACGTATAAATATGATTATAGCTAACGTACAAATTTGGGCAAATAAGTAGTGAAGGTCCTTCATCATAAATGAAAGGTAAAATGGACCATTACGCCCTTGTAAGCTAAATTGAACAAATGGCCTTTAACGGTAGTTTGGAAATGAGTTTTATGCTTAATTAAATGCTTACAATAGGTACAAGAAGGAGCAAGATGTAGGACTTTGGTTAAACGACTCTATATGGGTCTTACCGTAGAATAACAATCCGAGGAAATAAAACTCGGATTACATAGAACATTACATTAAATTCACCACACATATAGTTGTGGTGGAAGATTATTTGATAAATATTATGGAAATAAGATGCTAGAAATAGACGAGTATGATGTATGCGGAAAAGTGCTTAAATACCCTTAATGGGTCAAAATAATCATTTAAGTATAAACGAGTTTAAGATTATACATAAACTTGTGAATTGAACCTAATATGATAGACAACATTGAAATTATAAGGTTCATGTGAAATCGGTATCAAACAATCATGTTTGTTTGATAAAATGCATAAACGGGTTAAAATTCGGTAAAAAGGTGATGAGTCGAAGGCTTAAAAGTCTAAAAAATTTATTTTGTTGGATTTTGAGTTTTAATTCCATAAGATGGAGGATTAAATTACGGACGCGTAGGAAAAAGAATCGGGTAAAACGGATCAATAACGAAGAAGTTATGGCCGTTTCCGTAAAAACTGGCATAGCTGAACTGAGCTGCAGACCTGTTGGAAAACGGTCTCCCTCGCGTGGCGCGAGGGAGCAACTGGGTTCCTTCGCGTGGCGCGAAAAACCCTGTTTTGGCGAAAAAATTTTATTTTAATCAGTTTCGCTTCCCGGACTCGTTTAAATACGTTTTAAGTTACGTATGACTAATCCAACTCATGTTTTATGAGTTTCAGGTATAATTTTAGCACCGGAGGACGATCAAGCACAACGAAGAACCGAACACGATCAAGAAATAAGCTTCCGCACTTTGTATCGTTGTTATGTAAAATGACGAACTCACCCATAATATGTTGTATAGTTTTTAATTCTGTAAATAAAGTTTAATGAACCCGTATTTTCAATGTATTTGAAATCATAATTGCTCATTTGTTTTCGTAAATTATACGAAAACCTTTAAATAATAATAAGGGTGTTACAAGTTGGTAATCAGAGCTCAAGGTTGTTGACAAATGTGTTCGGTTCGAGGCTTGATCGCAAATCCGGTAAGTACATGTATATCAAAGGTTTAGTATAATTAAAGTGTTGAGAACAACGCATATGGTTATCGTGTAATACATGTTACACCAATAAAAACGATATAGAATAGATGTAGTCAACGAAATTACACGCGTTGATGCGTATAGTAGAAAAGCCTTGTATTATAATACGGGCATCCTTTAATGTTGAAATTACTAACTGTTGTATATGTTTTAGTTGAAGGACACTCGCAGATGAGGATAGCGAGAGGTTAACAAATTATGGATATGATAGAAGAACGGTCCGAAGTATGACAAGTTGAAGGACTAAATCGCGTAACGACCGCGAACAAAGGTAATGGCAAGAGAAGCCCGTTATGGCAAACATTACCAGGTGCACATTTTTAAATTTAATTGCATAAATAGTAATATGCAACAAATATGTAGAAATTGAAAGTTGCATATGTAGATTAAAAACTTGGAAAAACCCGAATAGAAAATGTATTCGGGATATTGTTTCCAAGAGAAACAAATAGAGGCATTACTTACATGGGGGGTAATGTGAAAATTATAAAAAGGTCATGTATACCAGGTGTTGATCGCTTACTCTGGCCAAGTAAGTAGTGAACACGTGGTACCATGAACTTCTTATGATGGACACATTTATGTCCGATGTAGTAAGGGTGGGGTGAATGGGACTAATTTAAATGGTACCCAAATGAATCAAATAAGTAAGATATTTGATAGTAAACGTAAACGTAAGTCGGATGACGGAAGCGTATTACGTAAGGATAACGAGCCCGAGAGAAGGGACAAGGATCAAGTAAAAAGAAAAATACAGACCGACCAATAGGAATGCTAAGGCATAGGGATAAAAGTTTGACTGTCACAAGTGATGAAATTCACATGGACAAGTCAAACGAATTGAATAAAGAATAAAGGATTAATTAGAATAAAAGCGATGGATCTCGCTAAGACGACCAAATAAATTAAAATAACGTCTAAAACCATATAAGAATGGTTACTTGAAAATGATTACTGTAAATATACCCGATGAATGGATAGGATTTGGAAAGAATGCGTAAACCGAGAGACGGGAACGCGAAATAGAAAGTCAAAAGACTCGGAATATGAGTCATGACTAAAAGACAATGAAAATTATACGAAAACCTTTAAATAATAATAAGGGTGTTACAGACTCCCCACTGTTCTGTCCATCAGCAGGGGTCTGAAACAGACTCTGGCGGGGCTGGAATCCAGGGGGATTCCCACCTCGCCAGTTTGAGGTTTGGCGTGGCTGCCATCCAGAGTTGTAACCCTGGCCTCGTCCCTGGTTCTGGACAAAACTCAACTCCTCCTCATATCCTACAGGGCAATCTATCGTCTCATGCCCACCTCTACACACCTCACACTTAGAACTAATCTTAACCTAAATGTCCTTGACCATCTTTGTTAAGGATTCGACCTGGGCGGCTAAAGCTACACTAGAATCTACCGTATGAATACCTTTAGGGGCAGCAGTAACGCCCCCAAAGCCTGGCTCGGTGTAAGTACTGGTGGCTAGATCCTCTATCATCTCAAGACACTCAGCAGCTGTCTTGGTCTTCATCATGTTGCCTCCTGCTGTGGAGTCAAGCAGTCTCTTAGTCGCTTCAGAAAATCCGTTATAGAATTTCTCCACGACTCTCCACTCCTCAAGGCCATGGCGTGGGCACTTGTTCAGCAGCGCCTTAAACCTGTCCCACGTCTCGTAGAAAGACTCCCCCGGTTGCTCAGTGAATGCGTAGATAAGATTTCTAAGACGAGCGGTTTTCGCAGGTGGGAAGTATTTCTGTAAGAATTTAGACTGAAGGTCATTCCAAGTGGTGATGGCCCCCTGTGGGATGGAGTCCAACCAGATAGCGGCTTGATCAGTGAGTGAGAACGGAAACAAACGGAGGTGAATAGCCTCCTTAGTGACGCCCGTAAGGCAGAAAGTACTACAGACCCTACCGAATCTAGTCAGATGAGCATGTGGGTCCTCGTCTCGTAGACCATAGAACTGGACCGAATGGGTAATGGTGTTGATCAAGGTAGGTGGGATGGTCCAGTTGTTCGCCTCTACAGCAGGAAGGGTGATGCTCGAGCAAATGGTGGTTGGAGCAACACTAATGTAATCAGCAACAGTCCTACGATCAGCCATAACTACTTTTGGTTCTAGATTGAATTCTACTTTTGGAACCTTAAACTTAAGCTGACGTAGGCGACGGTGGAATTCGGATTCGGGCTCAGAGAATGGTGAAGTATCAGGTGGGCCCGAGGAACGTGTGTGCAGACACTGAAAAGCAAGTATAAACGACACGTATCACAAACAAGCAAGCTAAACAATTAAGCACACAGAACCAGCAAGTATACTTAGAAGGCAAACAACTATTTTTTTTAATTTTTAGTTTTTATTATTTTTATTATTTTTATTTTTTTATAACTAAGAAATAAAACAAACAACTAATCTAAGAAAGCAGAAAAATGGCTAAATCCCCGACTCGGGTTGTCCTCAAAAGCGCACCGTGTCCCCGGCAACGGCGCCAAAAACTTGATGTGTGAAATATTTGTTAATTAAATTCAACAAGTTTTAAAAATTGGAAAAACTCGTAAACCACACACTACCGGCAAGTGTACCGGCCATAAGTAGTAAAACAAGTAAGTCCGAGTATCGAACCGTGGACACAATCTAGCGACTCTTGATACTAAACCTCTATCGACCCCTAGCCTAATAATTTAGTTTTGTTTTGAGAGAAAATATTTTTTTAAACTAAAAAAAACAATTTAAATAAATAGACGACCAAACAGCAGCAAGCGCAGACAAATAGAGACTAGACTGAAACTCAAGTATGAGAAAAATAGGTTACCTAGGTAAGAATCCCTAGACTCATGAATAAAATCCTAACCTTGGTTCTGAATGAAGACTCTGCCTAACCCGATAAACCCCTGGAAGGTAAATCGAACCTGACAGTATGACAAGTGATGAAGTGCTAAAATGGACTGACTCGAGTTATCGACCACCAAGTCCCACAACTATCAGGTATAAAGCAATTTATTTACTAAAACCCTAAAATTATGAAGCAGAAATAACTAAGAACACCGAGACCCTAGGAAACTCTAGACGCGAATAAACAGATGAACCCGAGTTATCGGCCACCCAAACTGCCAAACAATGCCTAGGTAATAACCTAGCAATTCTAAATTAGATTTCTCACCTCTAGAAAAGATTGCACCTTTTAATTAATTGGTTTTAATAATTATTAAACTTGAATTAGATTTCTCACCTTCAAGGTCTAGACCGAAAGATTACAACCTAGACTGTGTTGGCGGTAATTCCCGACTCATCACAAGTCGGTGATGGGAAAAGGGTGACAAAGGATATCAAGTCACAAGTTGGTGAACTTGAGGGATCAATGTTGACAAGTTGGTCATAATTGGTTAAGTTTCCTAATTACATTATAATTATATTTGGTAATGTCTTGGTCACCAGGTTAGGGTTATATTGTAATGTCTTGGTCACCAAGTTAGGGTAAGCCTATATAAACCAAGCTAGGGTTTGCCATTATTAAGTTAAGTTAAGAGAAAAGAGACAAGACTAAAGAGAAACCGAGTTATGGTTTAAGAGTCTGTAATCAGTTTTGAGTTATTTTCTGATTAATAAGATTGAGAGTTATTCGATCTAAATTCTCTTCTTCATCTTTTCTATTCGGTTTGATTGTCGATTGGGACTTGAATTGGTATCAGAGCCAAGTTCAATCGTCGTTATCAAACGGGTACTCGGGCTCTTCATCCCGGCCAAGGAGTCTAACGGGTTGACGATCGGGAAGGTCGAGATCGGTGGTACTGGTTCGTCGGGGCAGCGGCGTGGTATCGTTACGACTACGTGCAACGACTAGGTTGTTCGTGTAGTGGCCAACGGCAACTCGGAAACAAGTTGGTTTCCAATCCGGTCTGGTCAACGGGGATTTCGGTTGTGTTGCGAGAGTTATTCGTCACCAGTTTTGCGAGAGGCAAACGGAAAACGGAAATCTACGAAGATTAGATTAGTGGCCAGCGATTTAATAAAAAAGGAAGGTGGGTTTGTTTTGCGCCTCACTGTTGTTCTATGATTGAACAAGAAAAAAAGTAAAAAAAAAAGGTGATTTGATTTATTTTAGGAGTTGACATTAATTCGAGAATAATAACAAAAAAACAACTACAAATTGTTTAAAGTTATTTTTGTTGCTGGTGACCTGAACAAGAAAAAAATCATATACAAAATTTGGATTTTTCTTATTTGGGTTAAGTTTAACAAGTTAAGGTTCATTCTTAACTTCTGTTTTATCATTTAAGTTGAACAGGTAGGTGGGTTCAATTTAAGATTTTTTTATATTCGGGTTCGCAAGAGGGATTTGCGATCAGATTTGTGAATAGACGGGTTGGTTTTGAAAAGTTGTTTAGGACTAATCGGTTTGCGTTTGTTTTAAATCGACAAAAAGGTTGATTTTTGTTGCTGATTTGAAAGAGTAAGGTTCAAAGTCTTTGGGTTAACCAAGTTGGTTTAATCAAGTAATATTTTTTGGGTTGACCGGGTTTGGTTTTGACCAAGGATTAAACCGAGGTTTGAGTTGGGAAGGAAGAACCGACCGGGAGGATCAAGACCGACAAGAGGATTGGTAAGAAGATCAAAGGGCCGATCGAGTTTCTTTAAGAAGTCGCTACCCATGTTTTAGTCGCGAGGTTTTAATCAAGATGAGCCTAAATTCTAAGGGAACGCATTATGATCCAAGAAAGCTAGTGTTTGCTCAAGATCGCAGCCGAGTCAATGGTGGTGTGAGTTCTTATGACCAAAGGACGAGTCGTGGAAGGACTAGTCGAGTACAAGGTTGCAAGAATGTTCGAGCTAGGAAAGAGCTAAAAAACACAGCTAGAGATCAAGATATGTTCTATGAGAATCAAGACAAAGAAGACATGTTGGAGCCTACTTATTTCAAGTCGGAAATTAAGTGGGTGATTGTTGGCGGTAATTCCCGACTCATCACAAGTCGGTGATGGGAAAAGGGTGACAAAGGATATCAAGTCACAAGTTGGTCAACTTGAGGGATCAATGTTGACAAGTTGGTCATAATTGGTTAAGTTTCCTAATTACATTATAATTATATTTGGTAATGTCTTGGTCACCAAGTTAGGGTTATATTGTAATGTCTTGGTCACCAAGTTAGGGTAAGCCTATATAAACCAAGCTAGGGTTAGCCATTATTAAGTTAAGTTAAGAGAAAAGAGACAAGACTAAAGAGAAACCGAGTTATGGTTTAAGAGTCTGTAATCAGTTTTGAGTTATTTTCTGATTAATAAGATTGAGAGTTATTCGATCTAAATTCTCTTCTTCATCTTTTCTATTCGGTTTGATTGTCGATTGGGACTTGAGACTGACTACCAGCTCTAAAGTATATTTCTAAGTATCTAGAGCAATGGAACCAACAAATAAATTATTAAGCCAATCAACACCAACACACAAATAATTAGAATCGGGTTCAAAAATTATATCATGTAAATCATCACATTCATTTAAAACCAAAAGTTAATCATCTAGTTCATCAACCTTAGGCAACCATAAAAAGTTTAGCTACTCATAGTAAATAAAACCGCATAAACCATGTTCAATATAACCGAATACATCGTGTTTAATAATGAAAAGAACAAAGTTTAGTGTTTAAATCTACCCGGGTCGCGAATTAAATAATCTTTTTGTTTCTCTCTTTTTTCCCTTCTTTTCTTGCTGCCGTGCGATCTGATGTTCGTCCGTAGTATGATTTCTTCTGCCGTCAACTGTTGTTCTCTATGCTTGCTGCCGTATGCTCCTCCTCAGTTTTTTCGTCTCAATGCCATCTGCCTCCTCTCATGTATGCGTGGTATTATAATTTAGGTCCAATACGAATTCTAGCGAGCTGGGCTCTTTTTAGCGGATCTTGAAAGTGGGTTGGGCCTATCTAGTGTTGATCCAAACCCCATATCAAAGAGTAAAGATAAACAAAATCGGTCAATTAGAACTCTCGGTCAATGCATATGCTCCTTTTTTTTCTCTATGGTGACATCATAACTTCTTTTATAACAATCCTTCACCATCTTTTGTAATATGTTGACACCCTATAATGAATTCTACCAACTCCTTTCACATCCTGCATTTTAACCATAAAGAAATTAATTACATTACATTCTTTTAGAAAGTAGAATTAATTAACTCATTTAATTGCATTCATATCTTTTTCCATGAATTACACGCCCACTTAACCAATTTCTATAAAATCTTTCCAACACAAACCACTTCATAAACAATTATCACCATTTAACTTTATAACTAATAATAATAATTGTAATTATTAGAAATATTTTACTCATTTTAGCTCATTTTCACTAAAAATCCTCAAACTTCAACCCTGAACCAACTACCAGTGGATTTTTAATAAAAAACAACCATAAGGCCACTCAAAAGTGTAGGAATAATGACATAAAATATGTATATTTTAGACCCCATCAGTCTTCCTCAGGACTTTTGATCACGAGATCGTCAATGTATACTTCGATGTGCTTCCCGATACCTTCAGCAAATATTGTGTCCAAGAGTCGCTGGTAGGTTGCGCCAACATTCTTGAGCCCGAAGGGCATCTTTGTGTAACAGAAGATTCTGATGTCAGTGCGGAAAGCTGTCTTATCCTCATCCTCCACCGCCATTTGGACTTGATGATACCTCTTGTAACAATCCAAAAAACATTTCCACCTATATGGCGCGAGAGAGTCTATCTTCCTGTCGATCTCAGGCAGTGAATAACAATCCTTGGGACATGCCTTGTTGAGATCAGTATAATCAACACACATGCGCCATCCTCGAATAGACTTCTCGACCATAACAGGGTTTGCAACCCAACTCTGGTAGCGCACCTCCCTCAGTATACCTGCCTTTAGCAGTTCACAAACTTGCTCATTCATAGCTTTAGTCTTATCCGCTCCTAGGCTGTGCCTTCTTTGTACCTTTGGCTCGACGGAAGGATAAGTGTTTAAACAATGCTCAGTGACGTCGCACGGGACACCGGTTATGTCGGCCGGAGTCCAGGCAAAGATGTCCATGTTCTTGAACAGTAGTTGCTTGAGGTGCGTCCTAATACCTGGTGAGATAGTGTGGCCTATCGTCACCGTCTGTTCTGGGTACTTGAGGTTCAAGACCCATTTTTCTGGTTCGGTTGTTAAAATTTTTGCTGCTTTGACTGGGCGCGCGTCCTCAGCTGCCATCACCTCTTTCTTTGCATAGATAATTGCCACCCCCATCTCGGTTGGGAAGCCGATGGCTGAGTAGGGCATGGAGGTTACCATATTCATTTCTCCTTGGGTTTCTCTCCCAATTAAAACGTCATGTCTTGACTTAACTGACATCACCATGAAGTTGACGTTTGTAGTTCTTGAATGTTTCCCATCGGATAGCGTGACGGGGAAACTGATCTGGCCTAGTGGGAAGACCATCTCATTGCAGAATCCCGATAGAGGATAATCAACAGGCTCGAGGGGCGCTATATCTTCGTCATCAAAGTGATTGAAGCATTGTTCATAAATGATATCAGTTGTACTTCCCGGATCGATGAAGATGTATTCTGTTTCATAATGACCTATGATGCCGGTAATGACAACGGGGCTTGTGGCGCGTGGTCCCCCGTGGACTACCGGAAAGATGACTTGTTGTTCTTGCCATGCTGGCTCGAATGGGCGCTTGCCTTTGTCTCTCGCGCTGTATTTTGGTCCATTGACCATGTGTGTCTCTAGGCGTCTAACCTTCTTCTGTTTTCCATCATCATTCCTCTAAATCTGGCGTGTCTCCTTGCGCACATTTTTTACCAGGTGGCTTAATTTTCCGCTCTTCAACGCTTTCTCGATTTCTTGCCTTAGACTGATACAGTTATCCGTCAGATGACCTGTATCCTTGTGAAAATCGCAATACAGGTTTGGGTCTTGCCCCTTCTTGTTTGTCATAGGCTTTGGTGCCTTGAAGTCATGATTCTCCGTCATGAGCACCTCTTTTGGTGTCTTAATGAGCGGAGTCCAGTGTTTTTCTCGATTCTCATTCCTGACTGCCTTTCGATAACCAATGCAATCGATTGTGTCTCGTGCGTCTTCTTTGATGCGAGGCCTTTCTTCATAACCGCTGGATTGGTTTGCTTTCCATCCAGGGTTTCTGTTTCTGTTTCGCCTGTTGTTGTCGTGCGAGCTTCCTTTGGAAAAACGATCTTCGGTATAAGAGCTTTTGGATCCAGTCAATGATTCTTCAGTTTGTGCTACTATCTTTGCAGCTGCCATGAGTTTGTCACACTCTTTGGGCATACCGTCTTTTCCTGTGACAGTTCTGATTAAACTGTCGCATCGAATGGCTTTCTTGAAGTGAGTGCGCATCAGTTGCTCGTTTACATCACCAATCACTAAACACTCCTTGTTGAAGCGAGTGATAAAGTCTTCTAACCCCTCATTGTCTCTGTGCCAGATCTCTGTCACTTCAGACGTATCGTGCTGATAACGTCTTTGCTGGCTAAAATGATTTACAAACTGAGTTCTGAAGTCAAACCATGAGGTGATTTTTCCAGGCAGAAGGCTGTCGTACCAAGTGTGAGCAGCCTATGTGAAAGTCTGGATAAACAGATGGCACCACATTGGCATGTTCCATCCTCCCATAACACCAACGCTTGTAAATACTCGAACATGATCATCAGGGTCGGTGAGATCATTGAACATACCCACTATTGGAGGCAATTTCTCTTTTGATAGCGGGGCTAGAGCGATCTTTGGAATGAAATTCGAGTGTTCGGTGGCTTCAGCTGGTCTATAGACGAGGCTGAAGTCTCGTTCTGCTTCTTCGCTGTATGCGATGCGCTGCTTTGGTCTCTAAGACTCGTGATTTTTCTGCAAATGGTTGAAAACTGAGGAACCTTCATCCTCTGGCCAAGTATAATCATCCGGATCCGTGTCGTCCCATTCGTTGTTCATGTTGCGCGGCCCGAGCCGGCTATGAACTGGACCCTTTTGCACATTTGACGGATGGTCATAATAATTGCCTGTCTCCCCTCGTGTGTCGTGCGTGTCATGTACGCTTGGCCTTCTCAGGGGAGGAGGTCTGCTGATTCTTCCTTGAAAGTTTTGCTACGGGGGTGTCTGGCGCGCGCCCTGACTTAGACCCGGAGGGGTACCAAAGATGGTTCTGCTTGCAAGATTTCTTGTTGTGCGCTCAAAGACTGATACGCAGCATTAATGGTAGCAATTTTCTTGGCGTACCAGGAGGCTAAAGTTTCGCCTTTTAGTAGCCCTAGTAGCGCCGAAATGTTCGGGTTCGGAGCTGGGTTTGAAGGTCCAGCGACATGACTTGCTGGGGTTCCCGTCTGAGTGATACGAGTGATGCTCGCTCGAGGTCCCTCAGTGTTCGTTGCTTCGATTTCACCTATCTCTTCAACAGGTTGGACTTGGACATTGGGATTGTCCCCACCCAATCCTGCGTTAGAGTTTGTGCCGAAACCGAAATCAGGAATGATCCCTTGACCAGCCATGATCAAGAGAACCGAAAAAACTCAGAAAAAAGAAGATGAAAATGATTGTAAAAATCGGTGGGTGCCAATGAAGAAACACGGAACTAATTTTATGATTAATTAGTTTGGTTTATGTTTCAAACATGAGGGTTAATCTTCTTAAACTTTCCTGAGCTCCGATTTGATCTGTTCTTCCTACAAAACAGAACACCGTTAGCTCGTTAAGAGGGGAATATGGGGGTTTCCCTCTTAACCAGAATCCGGCGTGAGAATAAGTATCTGCTTTGAGGAAATAAGTGTGTGTTAAGAGTGAGAGAAGAGAGAATGGAATGTTTAACCTGTGCATGAAGGTCTCTATTTATAGCCGGAGAGGTGTAAGAGGAGAAGGGCTGATGGGCCTTGGGCCGGAATAAGTATCTCCTTGTCTCACTGGTGTCGACCGTTAGTGACTTCTAGAAGATCTCCGGTGCTGGCGCACCATGATTGGAGCCACGTGTCCTAGTTGTCGGCCTTGTTGTCTCTCTGCCATCAGCAAGTAAGTGGATCATGGGGCAGTTGTCGCCGTCCCCTGATTGGTGCCACGTGTCACACCCCGAAATATCAGAGCATTGGCGTGACTGGACTGGTATCCTCATTGCACAGCGGAAGTATTTGAGCTAAGAGTTCTAGAAAATGAACGCCACTAAGTACTCGAATTCCCTTGTGTTCTCCTATTCCAACCGTTCCATAGTTTTGAAAGTGCAAACTGAGAAAGAACATGCGAGAAAAATCAACATATAGTTGAGCGAGTTCATAGTTTGTTTTGTATCAAATGCGTTTTAAAACACTTGTAATCTTGCATTTGAAAAACCGGTTTGTGAGATCTTAATATCTCAAAGCATTTGAAATGTTGTCTTTGTATATCGGTAACGAAATGTTTTATGCTATGTTTACAAACCGATATATGTAACTGTTGAGTTCGTAAACCAGTAATGATATGTTTTCTGTCGTATCTGTAAACTGGTATTGAAATGATTTCTGTTATCTTTGTAAACCGGTATTGAAATGTTTTCTGTTATCTTGTAATCATGGTATGCTCTGATTCATTCATGGAGTCTGTTAAGGATCTATCAGTGGGTAGCGAGCCCCTGACATAATGTACCATAAGCAAATAACCAAACCGAGAACACTTTGTCATCATTGGGATCACAAAAGCACTCCAGGGTATACCAACCAGGAGTGGGGCGTGCCTCAAGCCCAATAGATCTACACCTTTTGCACCTTGGTCACTAAGTGATTAATGGTTACTAATGTAGTTTCCCTACTTATGCACATTGATCATGTCATCTATTCCGTAACTAACATACCAATAGTTTTAGCATGTATTTCCCCTCGATGTTTTTGAAAACAAAACATTGAAAACAGTGAAAGGAGGGACATGAACTCACTGGTTTGTCCTGTTGTCCGTATGCACGTTTTGAAAATACGCGTGTGTTTTGTAAAACCGGTATATTTAACATAAACTTTTCGTTAGCCATTTGTATTCATTGAAATTCACAAATCAATTGTGATAGTTAAAACTTGTTTGTAACATGGTTATGAAATACGAAGTTTATGTTCATCGAAAACCTTGTATGTTTTACAAAACTTGCAGGAATTTCGAGTTTACTTGGTTCAACAAAGTAGGAATTTCGACCAATAGAATTCCAAATAAACGTTCACAGCATGCAATCAACTCTTGAAGCAACAAAATCTACTACCAACGGAAACTTGCTTTGGTTGTTGTATGATTGAAACTCGAATTCAACAAGTTCAAATAGTTAGGATCATACAAATGCTTTGTCAACAATCAAATCGTTAAATAAATGAAATCAATGTGTTGACATTATTGAGTTGCAAGGATACACCGAAATGAAAGACAACCGAACTGGGTGTATCATCGCCTTAATACATAGTTGCATTAAGGCTATTTAAATGATGTGTCAAACGAAAAGCATATATAGTTTCTCATGAAACGGCTGATCGTGATTAGCACAAGCTATAAGTTTGAACCGACGCCACAAGGTGTCGTAGTGAATGAAACAATTCAATAATATCGGTGATCGAACAAGTATCACCTGTGTTTTACATGAAACGCTCGATTATGATTAGCCCAAGCTACAAGTTTATACCGACGCCACAATGTGTCGTACTGATTGAAGTAATTCAATAATAGCGGTGACCAAACAAGTATCACCGTGTTTTCAATCAAATGAAGGCTCAACGAAATAAATGTGAATGTTCCACACAAATCCCATAGGATTTTCAAATGAAAATGAAACGAATAATTAGTGTTTTTCGATCGAAGATGGAAAGCAATAAATATCACAAGATGTTCAATCAATGATGAAAGAACAGGGGTACACTGAAAATATGACATAAATTTGTGTACCCTTATCTTAACACACAATTGTGTTAAGATTGCTTTAATATGATAAATCAACAAAGCGGATTTAATATCAATAAACAAATAAAAAATAATTAAATCCGTACATGAGGTGAGCAACGAGATTAGCGCAAGCTTCAACTTGTGAAAACGCTACCACAAGGTGATCGTGATTAAGGAAACGATTCAATGAAGTCGAAGACCAAACAAGCATGTTATGGTTCAAAGCAAATGAAGTGCTTGTTGGGAGTATTTCAAATATGATATTTCAAATATGATGGCCTCAATCCATCATATGGAATCTTGAATCGAATATATATTACGAGCAAGTTCAATCAATTGAACTTGGTTGAAACATAATCCAACAATGAATTCATGTATCAATAAGAAAGTTTCGACATGGCCACAACGAAAAACCATGTATGCCACTCAAAAGAAAATGAGTTTTCCAATAAATCCGTTGACTCGATACCAAGGAGTCAACATTTTGCAACTATACGGGTCGTCTAGAATAAAATGCAAAGATTTAGTATAGCGAAATAATATATACAATTTTGACAAAACAACCACTCGAAGTGAAACCACACGCGTAGCAAACAATGCATGTGCAGCGTACGAATTTGTCAAGAAATAAGCAAATGAGTGTCCGCTATCAGGAAATAAAATCTTCGTGATGAAATGACCATTAGGGGGAGTAGAAATGCGAAAATCTACTCACTATATGCAAAAGTCAGGATTTCAATAGAAAACGTTTAAGGACTTTACCTGGAACTTCGTCTGATGGCCGGTTGTTAGATGACATTACCATGGAATGTCGAACATAGTGTAATTGCCATTAATGAAGTAGGGGGAATACGAAGACATGTGACTTCTTTTGAAGCGCCAATAGTTGTGAGTCTCATTAGACTAAGTATCGATAGTTATGAAATCTTGTTTCAACGTACCTCAGCGAGATTCATGTCGTTTGGAGGATCACGTGACAAAGTACTGCATTGCAATCGGTAGTTCTCCCACTGCCGGGATTAGCGTCGTTGTTATCATGCCCAATTATGTTTTCCAAAGGCCTTGCCTCGAAAGTCTTGTATGACATATTTCGACGTCCGCTGACGTATAGCTTAAGTTTCATGTATACTTGTGCACTAGCGTTTTGTTCCGCGTAGAATGTGATGTGCTCCGACATTGCTTGATGTATAATTTGAGTTTCATGTATTCTCGTGCATTAGTGTTTCGTTCCGCGTAGGTTACCTGCTCGGTAAGTAAGATAGCATAGACGACATAATATAATGGCGTTTGCCCGAGTTGTTAGTCACGGTTTCTAAGTGAGGACTTTTAATGAGTTTCGACATAAGCTTTACAAAGGTCCTAAATGCATGTTATCCAAAACTCTCAGAGTTTTGCTTAAAGTATAAATCTGTTTCGTGAACTGTGTATCAACACAACACTTGTGTTTGTTTAAAACCAAAATTATGGACTCATTGTTTTCGGCAACGGTTGGAACCCATATTCGAGTCTTAGACGTTCTGTATGTGTTCCAGTCTTAATAATTTAAGTCCCCAGAGGAAAGTGAGGTTAAAGCCTAGGTATCTCTACAGAAACCTAATTCGCTGAAACCTATAGCTCTGATACCAATCTGTCACACCCCGAAATATCATAGCATTGGCGTGACTGGACTGGTATCCTCATTGCACAGCGGAAGTATTTGAGCTAAGAGTTCTAGAAAATGAACGCCACTAAGTACTCGAATTCCCTTGGGTTCTCCTATTCCAACCGTTCCATAGTTTTGAAAGTGCAACCTGAGAAAGAACATGCGAGAAAAATCAACATAAAGTTGAGCGAGTTCATAGTTTGTTTTGTATCAAATGCGTTTTAAAACACTTGTAATCTTGCATTTGAAAAACCGGTTTGTGAGATCTTAATATCTCAAAGCATTTGAAATGTCGTCTTTGTATATCGGTAACGAAATGTTTTATGCTATGTTTACAAACCGATATATGTAACTGTTGAGTTCGTAAACCAGTAATGATATGTTTTCTGTCGTATCTATAAACTGGTATTGAAATGATTTCTGTTATCTTTGTAAACCGGTATTGAAATGTTTTCTGTTATCTTGTAATCATGGTATGCTCTGATTCATTCATGGAGTCTGTTAAGGATCTATCAGTGGGTAGCGAGCCCCTGACATAATGTACCATAAGCAAATAACCAAACCGAGAACACTTTGTCATCATTGGGATCACAAAAGCACTCCAGGGTATACCAACCAGGAGTGGGGCGTGCCTCAAGCCCAATAGATCTACACCTTTTGCACCTTGGTCACTAAGTGATTAATGGTTACTAATGTAGTTTCCCTACTTATGCACATTGATCATGTCATCTACTCCTTAACTAACATACCAATAGTTTTAGCATGTATTTCCCCTCGATGTTTTTGAAAACAAAACATTGAAAACAGTGAAAGGAGGGACATGAACTCACTGGTTTGTCCTGTTGTCCGTATGCACGTTTTGAAAATACGCGTGTGTTTTGTAAAACCGGTATATTTAACATAAACTTTTTGTTAGCCATTTGTATTCATTGAAATTCACAAATCAATTGTGATAGTTAAAACTTGTTTGTAACATGGTTATGAAATACGAAGTTTATGTTCATCGAAAACCTTGTATGTTTTACAAAACTTGCATGTCTTTCCACCCCGAAAACATTTATAAAAATGTAAAACTGTAAAAAGTGGGGTTATGAACTCACCTTGACATTCCTGTGCAAAGCTAGCTTAGCGTTATTCCGTAGCGTCATTCCAAAAACGTACATTAGCTAGCGTGCAACTATGGTATTCCTAACAGGGAATAACTTATCAGTTCCTAGTATAACAACGTAGTTAAACTACGTGTCCGAGCTCTACCGAATCGTTAACTAAACGATTCTATTAAGGTGCTATCTTGATTTTAGAATAACCATTCTATGGTTAATTGATCCCGTTTATAATCGGGATAAAACTAAGTTTCGAAATCGACTTAGTTTTCGAGTGACTTAGAATATATATTTTATATGTATATATTCAAATATACTTATGAAATCGTGTTGGTCATCGTGAATAAAAAGCGTAGATAATTATATATATAGCTCGTTGTTATCGTATCGAGTCGGTTAATGATATCGTTTGTTATGTATCTTATGGCAAGGTGTCATACTTCGAGTAAAGACGTTTAAAATGAATATAACAAATATATTTGTTTTATAAACTTACACGTTTAAAATAAACGTGAGTAACATTAATTTCGTATGAGTTTTCGTTAACTAGCAAACTTCACCAAAATAAGGAATACACCGTATACTTTATCTTATAAGAAAAACTCGAATTTTGGATAAGTGTCATTGTTGGAATAAAATACATTTCGTGTTTTGGATTTTTCTGAAAATCGGACAGAGTTTCCTCTGTTTTTGGACGATCCCGACAACTAAAGTGTCGATTTATTTCCAAAACTCAATCAATTACTCAACAATATAACAATATATTTAAGATTTTCGTCAAAGCATATCAAAAGTAAACTAATATGTAATTGTTTCGGGTTGAGCTCGGTCGCGTAAATTGAATAAAATCTAACGTAAAATAACTCGCTACGCTAACAACTTTACCGGCTCCTTCGTGTTGACCGGGCGTTGACCTGTTTGACCGCTGTTGACCAAGTCGTTTACTGAGTTGACTCGGTTTGACCGAGTCAAACCGGGTTGAACCAAACCTTGACCCGAACACCGAACTGAGTCGCAAACCCGAATCTGACTTTGACCGAATCGTTGACCTGTTGACCCGTAGCTTGACCCGAGTTGACTCGGGCGTTGACCGAGTCGACTCGGTTTGACCGGGGTGACCCGAACCGACCGTGACGTGCACCCGAGTCATCGAAACTGATCTGAAGTGTGAACCACTGGAATCGCGACTCAAATACACCCCGAACTTGAATTAAAATAACCATTTTGAACTTGAACCAAAACCACTCTGAACTTGAACCAAAACCACTCTGAACTTGAAGCAAACACCCAAACTAGTGTCTGATTGAACCGAATCCACATAACCATCATCGTCTTCAACGGCCGGCACCTCCACCGACATAATCATCATCATCGTTGACAATAGTTATCATCATCACCATCATTCATCAGCGGTCATCATCATCATCAGAACAAACAAAAAAAAAAAACATCCCTTGTCGGTTAATCACTAGAGCTTCTGAAAGATTTTTAAAAGGAAAAAGGGAGAGTTGAGAGGGGGAAAGCTTACCGGGACAGAAACCTTGCCAGAAAAGAACCCACTGTCGCCGCTCACGGCGGTAACCAGTCGTCGCCGGTGTGGGTGTGCGACGTTCGTTCCGGTTGACCGTTCGTTCTGAATCAGAGAAAGAGAGACGAGAGGTGTGGGCGGGTGTTTAGCGGAGGAGCCATCGAGAAAACACATTGTCGCCGCCACAGACGACGTTTCTGATCTGCGAGCATAGGTGGGGTGTGGGTGAGAAGGGAGAGGTGGTCACTTACCAGTGAGAACAGGAGTACCGGAGTCCGATCGGAGGTCCGGCTCCGGCTGCTGGAGCTGACGTCGAGAGGGAGAGACCAGGGGGTCTGCAGTTGGTGTGCGGATGCAAATGAGGGAAGATTAGGGTTTCAAGTCTTTATAACTGGTTATATATAGTTAGGTATTTTTTTCTTTAAGTGGCTTGGGCCCCAGGCCCACAAGCCGCTTCTCGCATGGCCCGATACATTTACGAAGCCCATTTTCGAACCCGGTCATAGAAAAAATGTCGTAGAATATTATTTTAGGGTCAAAACTTCGTAAAAAGGATGTCGTTAGTCGATATTAATCGCGTAAGTTGTCAGTGCGTTGCTGTTTCCGCGTTTTTCGTTGACTTTTGCGTTCTGTGTCGTTCGAAAGCATAATATTTTCGCAAAACCCCATTCATATGTTTAAATTATATGTATAAACTTCGTATTTGTCGGCATTATCAGTATTTTGTACGGTATCAGTTCGTTGTCGATTAACGATCAGCAGTTTTCTCACAAATCCACATACGCGCATTGTAAAGTTAGATAGGCGTTCCTAGGCATTCCAAAAGCCTAATTAAGTTAATTTGTGTCATAAACACTATTTATTACCGCCTTAAACGTTTGTTAATCGCGTAATTAGAAGCCGTTAATTACTGGTTGTCATACCACGTAGGCGCCCTTGTGTACTCATTGTCTCCTGCACGTCAGACGACCCTGGAGCATGATAGAGCATAGCCTGTAGGACGCCGATTGGCCTATTCTTCTGCCACTTGTACCTTTTGTACTCTCTGAAGTGGCCTTGCACTCTAACTCATGCTCGACCCTTGCTGAGCACGTAACTAGCCCGCGCTGGGTTGCAGGACTGAAGGCTCTTATTCAGAATACTAAGTGTGGAAACTGATGTTATCTCTTGTTTAGGCCTCGCGCGAGGTTAGGCTCTGCTTGAGCAGCTCACGCGGGTCTAAAAAATTGGTCAGCTTGCTGAGTAAGGAGTATGGTCCAGCGCGCGACTTAAATGGTCTGCGCGGCTTTTTGGGACCATGCCCCTTCACTTTTGTGAGGATATATGAAGAGTTTGGATGGGGGTAGATGTGTGCATCTGTTGTGAAGAAGTAACAACAGATGTTTGTTGCTTTTGTGTTGCAGCAGGCTCCTCTAGTATCTCAACCGCCAGAGTTACCTTCTTTTTGGCTCGTTTGGCTTTTTGGATTGTGGTGGTTTTTGTTAGAGTTTTTGATGTGGGTTCCACAGTGGGTCACTGTGGACATTGGAACAGTGGGCTCTGCAACAAAGGTAAAAAAAATCTATTGGTTGGTTTTGTAAAACATTTTCATGACCTTTATTAGTCATCATTCTTGTAAATGTTTCAGTTTAAAGGCTATTCATTTGCAGAGGTTTACTCAGTTCAATTTGTTTTTTTTTGTTAATACCTTTTGAACGTAAAAACTTTATTACCTTAGGTACAAAAGAAATGCATTGGCAGTTCCCTTCTTCATTGCTTTGATATGACCCACCATGTCAAAAAATAGTGTTTGGGATATATTATAATCTATATTTGTAGGAATAGCATATCCCAAATACTGAGTTTTAAGGAAATTTCTTTAAAAGAGGTGGGTTTTGCAGATAAGCACACTACAATTGTCTTAAAAAAGAATTTCATATCTGATGGGAAGTGTGGTTTAAAAAGTGTAGCTCCCATTAGTTGAGCATCATATCCCCATTCTATGAACTCATGTTGAAGATCATTTTTTGGGAAAGTTTCCATACCGGTGAAGTCATTTATGTTCAAGGTGGTGGATAGTGATTTTGGTGAGATCTGAATGTTAACACTATCAACCTTTGAGATGATTGTGAAGGGATTTTTGTTTCTTAGCAGAAAATCGCCCAAAACTTGAGCCCATCCACCCAGGCTACCATTTTTAGCAATTTGTTTAAAACCCCACACCGGGGAACAAGCATAAAAGACAGGAAAGTAAATTGTTCGAGAATACACAACCACAAACTTTTTTTACGCAAATGGGGCTCCAGCCTAGTCATCAATATCCATCATCACCCCACTACCACTTATTCCTTCTTGCCATCACCTCTTGCAGTTTTAGTCTGAGGATCCTCACCCGCCTTGCTAGCCTCAGCCTCCTATGTCTTATCAACCTTGGCCTCAGGAAGCTCAGTATGTCTACCCAGCTTCACCACCACTGCTTTATATTTCTTCACATCCCAGGCCTTGGCTTCAAACTCTCCAGCCATAGTCTCTTCATACATCTAGATCTTGGATTAGAAGATCGTGAGGGCAGCAGACTTCTTGGCCTCTGACTATAGCTGCTTTAGGAGGTGCTCCTGGTGGTTTCCCTAGAGGTCCTTGTGTCACGGCCCCCGACCCAGTTTGACCCATTTCAGGAGCCGCGGGACAGAAATCCCGTGGTATTTAATTAATAGCGGAAGTTTCTTCAGGATCTTTAAAACTGAAATACTTCCCGATTTTTTTATTTCACAATTCGGGATAAAACCCGATAATTTACAATCTTGAGATTTCACGAAGAAATCTTTATTTTACAAAACATGTTTCTTTATTTTATATTGAGCCACTTCCTTAAGCTTATAGTGCTTCTCTGCACTTTTCCTGGATCACAACAGATCACCTGAAACATGTTTGAAAAAGGTTTTGTCAGCGGGAAATACAGAGTGAATCATTCTTTTTAATAAAATGACTCATTGTTATTAATTACAGCATAAGAGCGATTACGATGGTTTCTATCTTATTGTTATATGGCACTGTGTCACTTCCTGGTGATGATGATCATACCACTATTCAGTCCTGTCACTCAACTAGTGATGATATATCACTGTTAGGGCTTATTTGCCTAACCTGTGTTAGGGCTTATTAGCCTAACCCCGTGAGAAATTAGTAATGTGCACAATACCCCACTAGCCATTGATTAAGATTACCATGACTTAATCCCTGTAATTATAACCTTGAAAATAAATATGCTTTTGAAAGTAATTTGAGAAAAAGAGAATGACTCACATTGCAGATTTAATTGAGCAGAGCCTAGCCTACTGATTAGCCTTTTAACCTAAATTAATAATAGGCACACAATTCGGTTAGTAACTTAATACAGCATTTATGATAACTCACGAGATTAAACCCTCACATCGAATGACAAAGTGCGATACTTAAACATCCATTGATTTAATCAACGAATGACAAAGCATAAACCCTAATGTGGGAAGCACTTAAACATCCATTGGATAGTTTAATCGATCAGACATTGAATCGTATCAGCGATCGAGTTATTACCCTGTATTGCGGCGGCGATTAGTGATCCGTGTGTGTTTTTATAGTGAACAGAACGTAACTCAACATACGTAATGAAATTTTATGTTGTTTCAATTGCAGAATTCAAGTCCCAACTCCTGCTATTTATACACAAAAATTGACAGGCTTACGGACCGTAAGCCTTATCCCTTACGGTCCGTAAGGGACTCCTATTCACCCTAGGGTGGCCACGTCCTTGACTAGCCTAGCTAACTTGACTGTTTCGTAAATTTCGTTTTTGACAGCAATTTATTGAGATAATCGTGACTAGGGTTTTACCCCCCCTGAGTTTTAGGGGCCCTGATCCTGATTCTGATTGTTCTGAAAATTTTAGGGTTTGTGCAGAATCACTTGGGTGTCTCAATTAGGGTTTCCTATTAGATAAAATAATAAAATAAATAGGACTTTTGATGAGAGTTGTTACATTCTCCCCACCTTAATAAAATCTCGTCCTCGAGATTTACTGGAATAATTGAGGATACTTTTGCTTCATTTCTGATTCCAGTTCCCAAGTGTATTCAGCTCCTCTCTTTGAATCCCACTTGACTTTAACTAGCACTAGTCGTTTATGCTTGAGAAACTTTACTTTTCTGTCTTCTATCTGAAGAGGTTTCTCAACAAATTTTAACTTTTCGTTTACCTCTATATCTTGGAGAGGTACTACCAAAGATTCATCTGATAAGCATTTCTTGAGGTTGGATACATGAAATACATCATGTACTCCAGCTAACTCTTCTGGTAGTTGTAAACGATAAGCAACTGGTCCTATACGTTGGATCACTGGAAATGGTCCTACGTATCTTGGACTTAGCTTTCCTTTCTTACCGAATCGAACAACTCCTTTCCAAGGAGAAACTTTTAACAGTACTCTGTCTCCAACTTGGAATTCTAACGGCTTGCATCTATTGTCTGCATAACTCTTCTGACGATCTCGAGCCGTCTTCAGCCTTTCCTTGATTTGAGTAATCTTATCAGTAGTTTCTTGCATCTCGGGACCTGACAATTGACTTTCTCCTATTTCTGCCCAACAAACTAGAGTTCTGTACTTTCTTCCATACAGTGCCTCGAATGGGGCAGTTTCAATACTTGAATGATAACTATTGTTATAGGAGAATTCAATTAATGGTAAGTGATCGTCCCACTTCCCACCAAAATTTATCACACATGCTCTGAGCATGTCTTCTAGAGTTTGGATTGTCCGTTCACTTTGTCCGTCTGTTTGAGGATGATATGCAGTACTTAGGTTTAGTCGAGTTCCCATTGCTTCTTAGAAACTTTTCCAAAAATGAGAAGTAAAACGACTATCCCTATCTGAAACAATGGAGAGTGGAACTCCATGTAAGGATACTATTTCATCTACATACAACTTGGCCAACATTTCCATGCTAAAGGTTTCTTTCATAGGTAGAAAGTGAGCTGATTTGGTTAATCGATCCACAATTACCCAAATCGCATCATTACCTTTTCTGGTCTTGGGTAACTTAGTAACAAAATCCATTGTTATAAGCTCCCATTTCCATACCGGCATCTCTAATTGTTGTAGTAGGCCTGAAGGTTTCTGATGTTCTGCCTTAACTTGTGAACAAGTAAGACACTTAGAAACATATCTAGCTATATCCTTCTTCATGCCTATCCACCAGAAATTATTTCTGAAATCTTGGTACATCTTATTGTTTCCTGGGTGCATGGTATACCTAGATTTATGAGCTTCTTCTAAAATCTTATTTCTTAATTCTCCCTGCTTAGGTACCCAAATTCTTCTTTTGTGGAATCTCCAAATTCCATCAACTCCTTGTTCTAATTCTTTTATTCGTCCCTTCATTCCTTCAGCATCATCATTGATTGCTGTTTCTTGAACATTCTTCAATTGTTCCATTAAATCTAACTGTAGATTTAATCTAAGAGCACGAACTCGCTTATGCTTTTCATGATATTTACGACTTAAGGCATCTGCAACTACATTTGCCTTTCCTTCATGATATTGAATATCACAGTCGTAGTCACTTAGGATTTCCATCCATCTCCTTTGCCTCATATTTAACTATTTTTGCCCAAATATATATCTTAAACTTTTATGATCTGTATAGACAGTAAACTTACTTCCGTACAGATAATGTCTCCAGATTTTCAGGGCAAAAATTACGGCTCCTAATTTTAAATCATGAGTCGTATAATTTTCTTCGTGCTTTTTCAATTGTCTTGAAGCATACGCAATTACCTTCTTGCGTTGCATTAGCACACATCCAAATCCTAATTTTGAAGCATCACAATATACTTCAAAATCTTCAGTTCCTTCTGGTAAGGCTAAGATTGGAGCATTGGTTAATTTCTGCTTTAAGATTCTAAAGGCTTCTTCTTGTTTAGGTCCCCATTCAAACTTAACTGCCTTACAGGTTAGCTTAGTTAGTGGTACAACTATTTTGGAAAAATCCTTAATAAACCGTCTATA
Source organism: Helianthus tuberosus (assembly GCA_030545235.1). NCBI lineage: Eukaryota > Viridiplantae > Streptophyta > Magnoliopsida > Asterales > Asteraceae > Helianthus > Helianthus tuberosus. The sequence goes on from JARYGA010005089.1 coordinate 36,239, forward strand.
ATATCCAGCTAAACCTATAAAACTTCCAATTTCCATTGCAGTTTGCGGAACCCTCCATTTGGTAATAGCCTCTATCTTAGCAGGATCTACATGAATGCCTTCGTGATTTACCATGTGTCCTAGGAATTGCACTTCTTGCAACCAAAATTCACACTTCGATAATTTGGCATAAAGCTTTTCTTTTCTTAACAAAGTTAAGAGTGCATGCAAGTGCTCACAATGTTCTGTCTGACTTTTCAAATAAATAAGTATATCGTCTATAAAAACAATTACAAATTTATCCAAATACGGTTTACAGATTCTATTCATCATGTCCGTGAATGCGGCAGGTGCATTCGTTAACCCAAAGTGTAACACCTGTGCCTCCACGGCCATCAAACAAATACCAAACCAATGAAATATTATATTTCATACTTGGGATTTGTAAAAATATGTGTATCATTTGCACATATCAATTCTTGTTCAATTTCAAACTCTAAATCGCTTTCTGGAAGGTTATACGCGCACTGATGCGTAAATATAACCAGTTTAATGCAACAAACACTCCGGAATAGTGACATAGGATTAACATACCTTAAATAACCTTTACATAACTTAGATATAAGTTTTGGAAGGTTTGGTGTGGTGAAATCAAAGTTTAATCGCTTACAGGGACTAAAGTTGACAAACTGCGAAAGTATGCCAATTTGAACTGTAACAGACTTTCCGGAACATGACCATAAGTTAAACATACCATAAATATCCTTCACATAGCTTAGAAATAGGCTTTGAGGTGTTCGGTATGCTAAAATAAACTTTTGTGTCATTCAGGGACTAAAAGTGTCAAAAAGTGCACAAGTTTGCATTTTCGCGCATAACTTACGTTCTGAATACATCCGGACATCCAAAAATTTATGTAAGCATGACTATATTATATTTTAGTGTTCGCCATAAGAAAAATCCATTCGTCGCGTCATTTGGATCGTTTTTCGCGCTTATGCGCATTCCGTCGTAATTAAGCGAACATCGCGTTCGTACGACCAAACGAACCAACACTCGGCATATTTTTGAGCATGTTTCATGTCCACAATGTTTAGGCATCATTTTAGGGCCTTAAAGTTGGCTTTACGAGCCTTAGAAGTGCCGGAAATGGGCTTAAACACGTGCAGGGGCTGAAACTGTCATTTCTGAAACTTGTTTTCTGATCTGAAGAGCTAGGCGGCCCGCCTCAGCCAAGCTTAAATCTTAGGCGGCCCGCGTCAGTCCTTCTGACCAGATTAAATGCATTTAACCACAAGTTGCAGCTGTTTGATCCTCCACCACATGTTCTAACTTGCTTAGTCAGATGATAAGCATCAATTTTAGCTTCCATAACCTTCCAACAAGTGTACGGATGGGATCGAATCACGGTTTCCATGAAACGATCTCAACGGTGCACCGAATACTATAAATACCCCATGCCCCCATTGCATAACTTACAAGAATTCTGATTTGAGAAACTCTAAGTTGAAACCATTGTTTCATACCTGAGATTCTTGGATCGGGATTAGCATTCGGGGACCCTGGGTAAGTATTCTTTCGTTCTTTTCCTTATTTTATTGCTTTTCGAGTCCGAAAGTCAAACTTTGTTTGACTTTCAGCATTGACCAGTAATGGTCAATGCGAAGTTCGTTTGAACTTCGCAACGTGAGTGTAATCACGTTGGTCATAGTCCCTTGGGACTATGCCCACTGATTACCACGTTGTCTAGAGTCGTAGGGTAGGCGAT
>JARYGA010005090.1:0-38079 GCA_030545235.1 Helianthus tuberosus
GAATTACATGTTACTTGTGCGTTCAGTAGCCCGGATCTTGTCCGGGTTAAAGATCAATAGACACACCACAATAATGAGTTATACACTGACAGGTGTACGCCTACACCCCGTGCTCAGGTCGTGGCCATTTCGTAAAATGATGCCAGGGATATCCGGGACATGGTCATTAACCCCCCAAAGGCTTTAAGTGAACAAGACTGTTTAAACGAGCCGATCAAATTATTCAATTAACCACCCAACGATGTAAGATTTGATGCTCGATCAAGCGGTATTCTATATACCGTAACCCAAGCCCGTATAGGGAAAATAAGTTAAAAGTATTTACCTTTGTAAGTATAAATCTCAATTAGCAAGTGAAGGTAGCTTTTACTGGTTCTTCTTATTCTGGAACAAAGGTTTATAATAACCTATTAGATTTCTAACGGGTCTTTATTTAAGCCTAAGCTTAGACCGGCTAGTTTTAAGGACGGTACGGTTCAAATGCACGATTAAGCGAAGACCGGATAGAATGTGATTTAGACCCAACAAGTTTGAAGACTTGTATAATATGGGTATACTAAACACATTCTGGATTTTGAGACAAAAATGATAATGTTTGACCCGTTTCGGTCAATTTATGCAAACTAGTTACATAAACCGAACGCGAAAAGGGTGTCACGGGTAACCATAAGAGTCATATGCAAGTTCCCTGATATAATATGGCTTAAATATGTTATAATATCAGTAAGATATCTTCTATTATGCCCAAAACGGATTTAAACACAATTTATGCCTCATAAGGGCATTTTGATCATTTAAAATATTATAAAAGAGTTTAATTGGAAATCTGAGTTACAGGTCTGGTTTATACAGCAAATATACTTAATGTAACATGTTATAACAGTAGGGTATGACCTATATGTGAAACTTATCATTTAAAACCAAACTATGCACCTTAGGGGTATTTTGGTAATTTCACAAGGGCTAAAAAGGTCAAAACTAGAAACCTGAGTTCAAAAACTTTTACTTACTGTTATTATCTCAAAATATACTAAAAACATCAGTAGGTATCAACCTTATATGTTTAATATGGTTATAGTACATACTATGCGTTAAAAACGCTTAAAAAGGCGATTTGGAGCCGTTTCCGGGTTTGTAAAAGAAAGCTGATATTTTTATAATTACAGAATGCTCAAAATATTTTATTTATCAAATAAAATCAGTAGAAAAAGGTTTGGGGTCAAAAGGATTTGTAAAACTCATTTTATGGCTTAAAAGGGCAAAAACCGGTATTAACCGAATTAAACTTAGAGACCTATGTTATGCTCAGCCAAAAATTAAATAAAAATCTTTAAAAATCCCAAAATATTATATTATAATAGTGGGTAAAAATTTTGATATTAAAAAGTGGGTTTAAATAGGTTATATGCTAATTAAGCCGTTTAATTAACATAAGGCTTTCAAATTACGCTAATGAGCATAACTCTTAATCTAGACCTCAAACTGATATCAAATTTTAGGTGCAAGTTTATAAATCAGTAACAAATGTTTCTACTCTTTCACTTTTTCAAAAATCACGTTTTATAGTCAAAAGGGCATAATAGTCAACATTTAAGCATAAATCAGAAACATGCATATGAATCGGATAGGTATTGAACCAAGTTGTACAATCTCAGAGAATTATACATATATGAAACCTGGTCCAAAATAAGCTCTAAGGCAGATCTCAAACATGCATAAACGGATCAGAACTGATAGTCAAAGCAAAAGTCAAATTATGCGACTTTCGGGTCCGATCCAGGTTTAAACTGAAAATTGTCGAGTTGAACATGTTGAGACATGTTCTTACATTAATCACCATGTTATTTTAATGATCAAACAGGTTGCATGTACCCTACATTGCTAATTATGCTTAAACTTGCAAATAATCATTCTGTTGACTTTTTAAAGTATGCTTTGACTCGACAATTAGCATAGTTAGAGTGGGAATCTGAAAATACCCTTTTAAGGATTTGTTACCCACATAAATACCTACTTGTAGGTACTTTCAATTCGAGAAATGACTGAGCAAATTTCGTTTAATCTCAAAGTCAAACTTAAATTACGATGGTTTGACTTTTGCTTAATTAACTAAGCTAGAACGAATTAGAAGGGGTTAGGAATACTTACAAGAGTCCTAATTAAGCTTAGAGATCACTAGAAAGTTGGCTTGATGTACAGAGAGCTCCAGAGATGATCTTGTGAATTTTTGTAAATGCAAGTGTTCAATGTTGCAAGTTAAAGTCCCTTTTATAACACTTTTGATCTCATTTGATGCTGCCACAAGGGTCTATGGATGTTGTAAGATGTGTCCAAGTGCCCCTATGCATGTAAATCCATTTGAGAGCCCCTGGTATCATGCAACAGCTATTAACAATCGAGATCAGACCTGCAGCTGCGCACTTTTGTTCGCTGGTGACTTGTAGGCGGGCCGCGAGAGGCCTTACGCGGGCCGCGTACAAGTGCATAACCAGCTAAACAAGTTTCTAATATTTACAATTCTGTCCTTGTCCTTTGAAACGTGGTTTTGGCTACTTTTCTTGCATATTAGACCCTAAAACCTTATTTTTAAGGACCTTGGAACATTTACAAACATGGTAAAGTCCTTGGTTAACTTTGTGCTTACCCGAAAAGTCACGAAATTCAACGTTAACGCATTTAACCCTTCGTGCACGGTTTTGATCATAACTTTCTCATACGACAACGAAACTTTATGAAATTTTTACCACATATTCTAGTGAGTATATTTTATCATTACAAAGCTTCAGGTTTGCCAAAAGGTCACTCAGAGGTATACATTCAACATGTTGACACGTTTAGCCCCTGTAGTTTGTAATTCCTCACTTTCTTTCATTTTTCGCTTTGTATGATCCATGATTTAATCGTCTAAGATTATAAACACCATGTAGGGTTATTGTAAGGCCTATTTATCCATTGTTGACACTTTGGACCCTTATATTCACATAGTTTCACTGTTTGTCAACTTTAGTCCCTCTAAAGTGCTTTTTCACATATTCAAAGCCTATGACACGTGTCAATACATTATTGGACGTAAATTTTTGAGGTGTTACACTACCTGACTGAAATGGATCCCGGAAAGCTCAATGATCCTATCTCTTACAATGAAGCCATTAGCAGTGATCAGTCTTCTGAATGGAATAAAGCAATGATTGATGATCTTGAATCCATGAAGAAAAATGACGTTTGGGATTTGGTAGAATTACCCAACGATGTCAAACCCATAGGATGTAAATGGGTGTTCAAAACAAAACTGGATCCGAATGGGAACGTTGAATGCTACAAAGCGAGATTGGTTGCAAAGGGCTACACTCAGAAAGAGGGAATTGATTATCAAGAGACATTTTCACATGTTTCTTGTAAAGATTCATTAAGTATCGTCATGGCCCTAGTAGCTCATTTTGATTTAGAGTTGCATCAGATGGACGTTAAAACCGTTTTCGTTAACGGAGACTTAGACGAAGATACTTACATGAAACAACCTGAAGGCTTTAAACCTGAAGGTCATGAGCATTTAGTTTGTAAGTTGAAGAAATCCATTTAGGGGTTAAAACAAGCATCACGTCAATGGTACCTCAAGTTTGATGAAGTCATGAAGAAACAAGGTTTTATGAAGAATCAAGGGGTTCAATGCCCTACCTCAAGATGAGTGGGAGCAACTTTACTATACTTGTCCTTTACGTAGATGATATTCTATTGGCAAGTAGTAGTTTAGACATGTTGCATGAGTCGAAGCAGTTACTCTCGCATAACTTCGACATGAAGGATCTCAGAGATGCTTCTTACGTCATTGGCATCGAAATTCACCGAGATAGACACAAAGGGATCTTAGGATTGTCTCAAAAGGCTTACATAGATCGTGTCCTTACACGTTACAACATGCAACAGTGCAAACCCTCCGTCGCTCCAGTAGTTAAGGGAGATGTTTTCGATTCATTCCAGTGTCCGACTACAGAGGTTTAGAAGGAGCATGTCACACCCCAACCGATAGCGGAATCATCGGGGCGCGGCACTGAGCGAAACAGATTGTTCAAGAGAATCCACAACAACTATCAAATTACCAAATCTTTAATGTTAATATTCCATACTACTAACAGATAAAGTAACAATAGTTATTATAGATAATTGTCTCAAAAACAAGCAAACTGTTCCGACAACTCAGATTTTTATTAAATTTGTTTCTAGACTCCAACCTAGCTCGATTCCAGCAAGTAACAAGCAAAGCATCCTAAACACCTGTCACATACGTTAAAATAAAGTTAATAGACATAGTGTAAAGGTGAGCATACAAGTTTAATAGATATAATAGAGTTCGAAATCGTTTACGCGTAACCAGCATGTAACATGTATAATGCGAAGCTAGTAGGTTATCGACAATGAAATATGCACAAACTAGACTGCGAGTTGTAGAATGCGCAAAACATATCACCACTGCGACATGTGAGAAGTAACCTTAACAACCCCTGTCCACGACAGGGGCTGAGTCCAAACAAATAGTACTATCGTTGCTAAGGCGTCAGGCAACGGTCACTGTGTTAACATAACATACAAGCATTCATAGAGTAACACGTATCATGCAGTAACAGTCAGCGTATAAATAGTGTTTGTGTTGTGTGGTTGATGTGATTTAGAATAAGTAACGTATGTAACACCCAAAAGTGCATAAAGCAGAAAAGGGATCGAGTATACTCAGAGCGATGGAAAATGGATTGAAGGGAGCGCTAGAGTGATTAGCATGAACAGTTAAGCGAAAGTCAATTGTTCGTTCGAGCGAAACCCTAATGTCTGTAAGAACGAAACAAGCAGTGTACGAATAAGCGGAACCTTATGGTTCGTATGAGCGAAACCTTCAGATTACCGAAAAAACAAAACCTGGTTTTTAGTTGATTTTTACCATTTTTAATCCGTATTTCAACCTGATACTTTCTAGGGTTTGTTATTACTGTATTTTACATGTTATATTCGAAATTCAGACAGTTTCAACCGTAGGAACTAGTTCAAATCGAAAAAGTATGAAAGAAAGTGAGTAGAAGTAAGAGAATTTGTTCGATTCAGCTGTAGTAGTATGAACTCCTCGTCCTGAAGCTCTGATACCACTTGTTGGACCGTTTTGCGACCCCGAAAAGTCAGTTAAGGACGTTCATCTTCACATACGAAGGCGGAATCAACGTAAATGAAGTTACACAGCTTTTCCTATTCAATTCCTTCTCTTTTATTGCTTTCTGGAATGATTTTGACAGAGTTCTGTTACACAAGCAATGGTCAGGTCTCGCTCAGACGTACATACATAAATGATCAGGTTCGCTCTAACTGACTATTTATAGTCCATGTGGTTTCGCTTATACGGCATGACTAATAAGCGAAACCTCATTGAAAGACCCTATGAGCGAAACCTTAAAGACCCTTGAAGCGAAACCTATGACCTAATGTACATATAAGCGAAACATCTATCATATCCTATGTACACATAAGCGAAAACCCAACATTAAGACCTAATATGACTTTTAAGCTCCTATCTTGACATAATTTGACCTAAGACTTGACGTAGACGTAGTCAACAGACATTCCGTGCATCAACAGACTCCCCCTTGGATGTTGACGAAGTCTTTAGCTCCGAGTCTTCAGTCTTGGTCTTTTCTCCAACTCTCTGTCTTCTCATCATAAGCATTCTATCTTCACAGGTTCAGGATTTTGTCCTAGCTCCATCTTCAAACTCCTCTTTGACTGTTGATCCAGACTCCCCCTTTCACATACTCCCCCTCTCAATATACTAGAATCTGAGGTATTGATCTGGTTCAAGCTTTGACATTTAGCTTCCGTGGGAATAATGAAGTCCAAAACTTGTGTCTCAAACATCAATCATTACAAACTATCTTTTCAACAATAAATCACAAACTTAATCGGTTTTAAAAATCTACTCAAGTATTCAGGTCCAAGTTAATGACCCTGATCACTCGATTAATCTACCAAGTTCAATTTAATGACCTTGGTTGATCATTTGACGAATCAAACTGATTTTAAAAACAACACTTTACACATTTTCTGAAAATAACAAGTATCAAGTTAATGAACTTGTTTTTGACTTTTCAATAAATCAAACTTCATCAAGATAAGCTCTCCTCATTCTTCAGTCCAGAATCTCCTGCATCTGCTTCAACATCTGAGAATCCAACAATCAACTCTCCACTTTGGTTTGTCAGAAAATAAAGCAGAAATAAAATCTTTTTGGATTTTATAAAGTGTTCTAAACTAAGAAATGAAATACAGAAAACTTAAAGTGCAGAAAGTAAACAAAGTAAACTATTTACAAACTTATTTTTGGCGACCGTGTCAGGGAATCATATCAGCTATCAGACAAATTACAAGTACCGTTAAGCTTCATTTCATACTTAGACTTAAACAATTCACCTCGATTGTCGATATACTGATCCGTCTTAAATTTCCACACAAATTTCAATCTACTCAGGATACGAATTAGATGTCTTATGAACTTAGCTCATTCATGTGTCCCACCTCTTGAATATACTCCCGTATCCAGAATCTCAATATTCAGTCTTACAGGTAGTTATAACACAAATGATATCTGTAAGGGGTTAATAATTTATGAAGAATCATGAGAGCTCAGGTCAGAACTACCGTTCAGCAGAGAGATCATGACTCAACTTGTGGGTGTGTCCCCTTTAGAGGATCTTTTAGCTACAACAGCAGCGACTATCAATTTTATTGTTTCATCTGCATGCTGAGGGTTTATGCTATGTTTCAAGCATATGCGGAAAGTATTATTCGAGGACTAGGTCATAACTTCCATTCAGCAGAAGTCCTGGAATAATACCCCAGACATCATTGAGTATAAAGATCTAATATATCAGATTATGAGACCTTTCAAACGAGATTTCAGGGGTTACCTATATATCCAAGTAGTGTTCCCCACGAATTTCACAAGTTTGAAATTTTAGATTTATATCCCGAATAAATCTACTAAATGTGCGAAAACCTATCGATACATCATCAGTGAGACTGTTTAACTCATTTAAACTTTACAAATCTTTAGCATACTGTAATTGTCTAGCCGATGTACTATCATTTTCCCTATATACACAAGCTCTTTTTCAGATTTTATCATGTTTTTGTATTTTTGCATTTTTTTACTGTTTTTGTATTTTCTGAAAAAATAAACTATATACATCTATCTACTCCCCCTAAATACCAAAACAAGTAAAAAATCGACAAACCATTGCAGATTGTTTCTCGTCTTCATCCGCAACAGTACTCTCATCAACGCCAACAATTCCATCCGACACCGAAAGAAGCTTCATACCATTCAGTTTTAACAAATATTTAAACCGATTTTTATCAAAAGCTTTGGTATGTAAATCAGCTTTCTGTTCGTCAATGTGGATTTTCTCAATTCATATCAACTTTTTCTCAAAACAATCACGAATAAAGTGATGAAGAATTTCTATGTGTTTAGTTTTAGCGTGATGTACTGGATTCTTTGTTATATTTATTGCGGCCTCATTATCAACAAAAAGAGATGTGTTAAGAAACTGCAAACCGTAGTCGCGCATCTGTTGTTGTATCCACAGGATCTGAGAGCAGCAACTGCTAGCAGAAACACACTCCGCTTCACATGTAGATAACGCCACAGACGTTTGTTTCTTACACTGCCAGGTAACCAATCTAGGTCCAAAGAACTGGCATCCTGCAGTTGTTGATTTTGAATTGACTTTGCAGCATCCGAAATCCGAATCAGAATACCCTTCGAGCATAAAGTCGCCTTTCCTAGGATACCACAACCCCAATGAAGGAGTTCCTTTCAGGTAGCGCAATATCCTCTTCACAATAATCATGTGTGATGCTCTCGGGTTAGATTGAAATCTTGCTGCGAGGCACGTTGGGTACATGATATCAGGATGTGAAGCAGTTAGGTACATTAAAGAACCTATCATGGATCGGTAAAACGTTTCATCAGCCCTGTCTCCAGTGAGATCTGGGTGAATCCCATGATTTGTTGCAAGTAGGGTAGCAGCTGGAGTAGAACTTGACATCCCAAATTTCTCTAGAATATCACGAACGTACTTCGTCTGGTGAATGAAAATTCCCTCAGGTAGTTGTTCAACGTGTAAACCCAGAAGAATTTCATCTCCCCCATTGATGACATTTCGAATTTTTGCTTCATCACTGATTCAAAATCTTTGCATAGATTTTCATTTGTCGACCCAAAAATTATATCGTCCACATAAATCTGAACTATCAGAAGATGACCGTCGACCTCTTTAGTGAAGAGAGTGGCATCCACTTTTCCACGAATGAACTTGTTGGCTAGTAGGTGTTGAGACAAAGTCTCGTACCAAGCTCTCGGGGCCTGGTGTAAACCATACAGCGCTTTGTCCAATAAGTAGACCTTGTTTTTGTGGATTGGATCGGTGAAGCCCGGCGGCTGTCCGACATAAACCTCCTCTTTGACCTTCCCATAAAGAAACGCCGATTTTACATCTAGCTGATATACTTTGAAGTTCTTCCAAGACGCAAATGCAAGGAAAATTCTGATTGCCTCTAGTCGTGCTACAGGAGCATAGACTTCTGTAAAATCAATCCCCTCCTGTTGACTAAAGCCCTGAACAACGAGTCGAGCTTTGTTCCTTATAACAACTCCTCTATCGTCTCTCTTACACTTGAACACCCACTTGGTGTTTATCTTTCTCTGACCATCTGGCAAATCCACTAACTTCCACACTCCTAATTTCTCGAATTGACTAAGTTCCTCCTGCATTGCATTGACCCAAGAATCTTCAGTAAGCGCCTCTTTGTAAGTTCTTGGTTCAACCTGCGAGATAAAACAACTCAATGAGAATTCAGTTTGCAAAGGAGCAACTTTTGTATAAAAACATGTAAGCCCTTTATCAATCTGTCTTCGAGTGCGAACGCCTGTCTGCAATTCTCCTATGATCAACTCCTCTGGATGATATGAAAAAGTTCGCGGCATCACTTCGCTTGGAACATCTACATTGCCCTCCAGATTAGTAACATTCTGATCTGCATCTTGTTCACCAACTTGGTTTGTTTGACTTGAAATCTGAATTTGCTCCCCCTCAGAATCTGAATCACCACGATCAAAGACTGGCATGTTTTCAGCTTCTTGGTTATCATCCTGAACCGACTGATTATCCTGAGCAACTTCATTCTGTTGGACATCATCATGTTCACCAGCATTACTCGGACCTGCTTCATCATCATTTGAAGTTTCCCGTGGTCGCCTTGAATACTCAGCTGGGAACCTTAACTGCGACTCATATTCACGCAAAATATCCAACTCATCAAAGAAATCTTCATCTTCCTCTGATTCTTCTCTCATGTCAAACGAATCCCACAATTTGTCATAATGATAACGCCATGAATCTCCTGGATTCTGTGGCGGCATAGTATAACCTTGACATTCAACATTTGCAGCTTCAATAATCCGCTTCTCACTTGGAACGAAGACACGTCGCATCGGATTTGCATAACCAACAAATATTCCCTCAATGCACTTCGGACCAAACTTTCCATGAGGCTCTATAACAGTACAGGGTGACCCGAACGGTTCTAGATACTTCAAATTCGGTTTGCGGTTATTGATTAGCTCAAAGCATGTTTTGTTGAACTTTTTGACAGTGAGAACCCTGTTGAGCGTATAGCATGCGGCGGAAACAGCTTCAGCCCAAAAATTTATCGGTAACTTTGAATCTGCGAGCATAGTTCTAGCCGTCTCGATTAGTGTCCGGTTTTTGCGTTCTGCGACTCCATTCTGCTGCGGAGTGTACGGAGCACTAAACTCATGCAATATACCTCTTTCATCACAAAATTCTTCCATCTTACTGTTCTTGAATTCAGTACCATTGTCACTACGAATTCTTTTGATACGCCTTTGGTACAAATTCTCAATCTTTTTGAACAATGCCATCAAACTATCAAACGTTTCGTCTTTCGTCTTCAAGAAAGAAACCCACGAAAATCTGGAATAATCATCAGTAACGACCAAACAGTAGTAATCTCCTGTAATACTTTTGACATTCACAGGACCAAACAAATCCATGTGAAGTCTTTCCAGAGGTCTCGAAACTGAATTGACTTGCTTTGTAGGGTGTGACTTTTTCTTCTGCTTGCCTTTGACACAGCTAATACACTCCCCTTCCAGATGAAAACCTTTGACATGAACTCCAAGAACCAAATCATTGTGCACCAAGTGATTCATCTTCCTTAGGTGAATATGCCCCATCTTGCGGTGCCACAATCTCGATTCTTTCTCAGTTGCTCTAGACACAAAACAATGTGCTTGACCTGTTGTTGTAGTTGCTACACTCATGTCTAACACATATAAATCATTCACTCTAGGTGCCCGCATGATAATCCATTCTTCAGGGATAACAAATCCTGGTTTCAAGATCAAACATTCTTTGTCTGTGAAGTGAGTAGTATACATATTGTCACAGATCTGGGAGATACTCAGCAGATTGTTCTCCAGCTCAGTAATGTAGTTAACTCTCTCAAACGTCACAATCCCGTTAGATAACGTCCCTTCACCAATAATTCTACCACCTTCATGACCAGCAAATCCCACATAACCACCATTGATATTTCTCACATCATACAGCAACGCAGTCTTCCCTGCCATATGTCTTGAAGCTCCACTATCCATGATCCATCTGGATACAAGTTTTGGAAGATCCTGCACATAACAAAATATGACTTAAACAACTTCAATAAAGATGCCGATTCATGCTTCGCGATCAAGGAAGCTCCGGCAATTCAAACTGTTTAGTCAAACATGGAGTCCACCCAGGCCTCATCAGCCTTAGGTGTAACCTTGACTCTCGCAATTTGAATTTTGAAGTTTTCAGCCTTAAGAGGTGGAAAATTTGCATCATAATCAATTTGAATTGAATCCTCAGAAGATTTCACCTTCTTCTCAGTTTTTGGTTTCCAAACTTGTTGAGATAATGCAACCCGCTTGTAAAATTTGTCATTTTTAGTTACCACTTTCTTTACGGGTTCAATTTTCACTTTGATGTTGTCATTTTTCACACTCTTTTTCTCAACAACGATTGGTGCTTTACCCTTCACGTTAACTTTCTTCTGTTGAATCTTCACAGTTTCAGTCTTAGGCTTCACATTGGTACACTTTCGTGCAATGTGACCAACTTGATTACATCTGAAACATGTTCGAGTATCAACAACTCGACTTGTGCCTTCAGACTGATACTGTGAAGCTCTTTTCTCAAAGAACTCTTCATTCGATTTTGAAAAAATCTCATTTTCCTCATCAGAAAGTGAACTTGAACTGTTCACAAACACCTTCTTTTCAGCAAACCTTTTGTTTTGAAAACTCTTTTTCTGATAACTCTTACCACCCCTATAACCACCTGACCAATTGTTTCGATTGTTATTATAAAACGTGGTGGCACAACAGGCTTTTTGTAGTAAGCTTTATCTTTCTCAAAATTCATTTGCCTTTTTGTTTGTTTCAAACTGTTCACTTCTGACAACTCAACTTCAATCAATTTAAAAACATTTGTCAACTTTTTCACATTAACATTCTCAATGGGAAACTCGGAATCCGAATACAACTTATCAGATCCAGCCATCTTGTACATCACAAGACCCGGTTCATCACTTAAGTTGTTTTTGGATTTTGGTTTCTGAATGTACTTATCCAAGAAACACCCATCTTCCTCAGTAGTGTCACTATCCGTTTTTAACACATTTTCAACAACACCTTTTACAATATCATTTTGGACACTATCGTCATTGGAAGATGTGAACGTGACATCAATTGAATCTGGAAGATTCATTTCACTTTCTTCTTCAATTTCAACCAACCCTGATTGCTTTTTCGTGTAGTTATCAAGAACAGGTGGTGGAACTTGATGAAAACCCACCCTAGTTCAATCAGAATACACATCTTCGCCTGCTTTGTCTTTCCCGATGGGTTTGGGAATAATGTGTTGCAACACAAAGCTTGCAGAGCTGTAACTGTTAAACTTCAACTGGATTCGCTCGTTTTCAATTTCAGCCTCTTGAAATTTAAGTTTCAGTTTAGCGATTTCATCCAGTTGTTGGTTGATTGATTCTTCTTTTACTCTAAGCACTGCTTTTAAATGAACATTTTCTTTATAAGTTTTACCGTTTCGATCATCACTATCTTTCATTGTGCTTTTGAGTTTTTCAAACTTCTCAGAAATCTGACGGTTTTCAAGAATTAACTTTTCATTTTCTTGTTTAATTTTGTCATGATCAATTTTATCATTTTCAATTTGGCTAGTTAATTCTCTTATCCGTTCAGTTGAAGCTTTAACTGTTTTGTCACGATCAAGAATCTGATTCTCAACGCTTCTGACCTTTGCTGTCAGATCTTCAACTTTCTTACCGTTGAGATACGTGACTGTGCTACAAAATTTGCACTCTTTGTTGCAATTTTTGCAATCAGCATTTCCATCAATTTTCTTACCTGACACATTTGTTGACAAGTTTGAACTGACCTGGATTTTTGACTCAGACACGGAGTTAGAGTCTACCTCAAGTGCCTTAGCAGCCAGCACTTTGTCAGCCATTTTTTCGAGGTTTTCAGCAGTCAACTCCTGCGTTGTGTCAATAACTCCAGTATCAATCTTCTTTGATTTTTCCTGCTCTTCTTTCTCCTTTTTCTCTTTCTCTTCTTTCTCTTTCTCGTCTCCAGTTCCCCACCATTTATTCTGCCAATAATCATCTTCTTCTTTGTACTTCTTGATTATGGCTTCGATATCAAGCGTTTTGTCATCGATCGCAATATTTCCATATTCATCAAGATAACACTCTCTATCCGGATCCCATCTATTTGCTCTCCTCGCTTCCAGAAAGATACGAGATATTCTAATTATTTTGTTTTCAGCCAGCATTTTTCTGTATCTATATTTCTGCTCTTCAGTTCTATCGTCTTTCCACGGAATAGGATCATCGTTTTTCGCCATGAATGCGTAACCAACCGCATCTTCTTCAGGTAAAACCTCTTGACTCCAATCATACCCTTCATCATCATAAATCACCGCAAGAGCTCTAGATTTCTCTTTGTTGTCTTCAACCTGCTTCAATCTAGGCGGCTCAGATTTATTCTGGTGATAAATCGCCTTCTTGTAGTAATCATCTCTGAAAGGGTTCTCCGACTCATCAGCATAAGCATTTCTGCATTCTCGCTTGAAGTGACCTTTCTGCTTACACTTGAAGCATGTCACCTTGGACTTATCGAACCCCAATTTGGTAGATGGACCACCAATTGTCTTCCTGCCAGTAATTTCCATGAAACGCTGTGCTCGACGAACAGCACTGGCCATAGCCCAACGAATATCGATCAGCTCCATTTCCTCAGGATCAATCTGATCATAATCTTCTTTCATCAGATTGGTGTTGCCTATCTTCCCAGCTACTAACCCTTCATACGATTCCAACACCGATGCTAGGAAGATCATCTGCTGTTTGGCCGACTCCTCATCAAAATTCTAAGCATTCTTCAAGTCTATTGCAATGTTGCATTGAAAACGATTCTTTGCATCAGAATGACTTGCAGATGATGAAGATCCACTGTGATAACCACTGTGACTTCCACTGCTTTGACCACTTTGACTTTCTTTGCTTGCTGTGGACACATTCTCAGCAGAAAACGCAGTCTTGGGAGAAGTTGCTTTTGGCATCATGCTCTTTGGATAATACAAATCCAAATTCTGCTGGTAAGATGAGTGATTGACTTTGAATGTCTTCTTCAGTTCCAACTCGTGGCTCTCGAGTCTCTCAATCAGCAAATCTGGAGTAAGATCTTTCGGCAAGATAGTGTTTTTTAGCATGAGAGCATAATATCTCCAATCCATCTCGTCTGGCAACGAATCGAACAACTTGTCTATTTGCTCATCATCAGGATATTTAATTCCATGTCTAGCTAATTCCAGCTTCAGGTGCCCAAACCTCTCAATCATTTTTGACACTGATTCATTCTTTAAACACCCAAACATATCAAACTCTTTTCTAAGTAGTTTCTTTTTGTTTTTCTTAATTTCTTCACTACCTATACATTTCTTTTCTAGCTTTTCCCAAAGATCTTTTGCATTTGAATAATCGATCAAAGCGATTATGTCCTCCCGGACGGACTGAAACAACAAAGCCACAGACTTTTGCTCAGCAACAAACGAATCAATCTCCTCAGCTGATGTTAGAGTTTCACCGTTTTTGTTTCCATTGACATAACCGTTTTTCAGACTTTTCCAGCTGGGAAATGCAAATGCCATCAACCAATCTTCAAACTTTCTTGACCACCGACTGTATTCCTCGATAGCCATTAGCTTTGGAGGTTTATTGAATGTTCCGAAGGCACTTTCCGATTCCCAAGCTTCCTTTTTCTTCTCTTTAGGCGGATTCTCATTCGTATTGCTGGACGAAGAATCATCGTTTCCGGAATTTCCAGCGAATGCGTACATGTCGCTAAATGGGTTCAAGAATATATCATCCATCTTGAATGTACCTGCAAAAACAGCAATCACTTAGAAAAAAATTTCGAGATTTTGAAAAATGATGACAAATAAGCGAAATCAGCTTGTATGACTGATAAGCGAAATCAGTTGTAAGTGACAGATAAGCGAAAGTGATAATGTCCGAATAAGCGAAAGTGATAATGTCTGAATAAGCGAAAGTCAATTGTTCGTTCGAGCGAAACCCTAATGTCTGTAAGAACGAAACAAGCAGTGTACGAATAAGCGGAACCTTATGGTTCGTATGAGCGAAACCTTCAGATTACCGAAAAAACAAAACCTGGTTTTTAGTTGATTTTTACCATTTTTAATCCGTATTTCAACCTGATACTTTCTAGGGTTTGTTATTACTGTATTTTACATGTTATATTCGAAATTCAGACAGTTTCAACCGTAGGAACTAGTTCAAATCGAAAAAGTATGAAAGAAAGTGAGTAGAAGTAAGAGAATTTGTTCGATTCAGCTGTAGTAGTATGAACTCCTCGTCCTGAAGCTCTGATACCACTTGTTGGACCGTTTTGCGACCCCGAAAAGTCAGTTAAGGACGTTCATCTTCACATACGAAGGCGGAATCAACGTAAATGAAGTTACACAGCTTTTCCTATTCAATTCCTTCTCTTTTATTGCTTTCTGGAATGATTTTGACAGAGTTCTGTTACACAAGCAATGGTCAGGTCTCGCTCAGACGTACATACATAAATGATCAGGTTCGCTCTAACTGACTATTTATAGTCCATGTGGTTTCGCTTATACGGCATGACTAATAAGCGAAACCTCATTGAAAGACCCTATGAGCGAAACCTTAAAGACCCTTGAAGCGAAACCTATGACCTAATGTACATATAAGCGAAACATCTATCATATCTTATGTACACATAAGCGAAAACCCAACATTAAGACCTAATATGACTTTTAAGCTCCTATCTTGACATAATTTGACCTAAGACTTGACGTAGACGTAGTCAACAGACATTCCGTGCATCAACAGACTCCCCCTTGGATGTTGACGAAGTCTTTAGCTCCGAGTCTTCAGTCTTGGTCTTTTCTCCAACTCTCTGTCTTCTCATCATAAGCATTCTATCTTCACAGGTTCAGGATTTTGTCCTAGCTCCATCTTCAAACTCCTCTTTGACTGTTGATCCAGACTCCCCCTTTCACATACTCCCCCTCTCAATATACTAGAATCTAAGGTATTGATCTGGTTCAAGCTTTGACATTTAGCTTCCGTGGGAATAATGAAGTCCAAAACCTGTGTCTCAAACATCAATCATTACAAACTATCTTTTCAACAATAAATCACAAACTTAATCAGTTTTAAAAATTGTTTATAGCAATCCGATCGGATGGTAATCCGTTAGAACTGTCCAAACATTGAACACGTTGAAAATTGTTTAAGTGTTGAACCTCAAGTGCAATCTGATCGGATTGCGGTTCGATGGGACGGCAATCCGTCCCGCGTCCTAATCGTTTTGCAACTTTAAGTTTTGTTTAGTTTGCGGCTTGTTCGAGACGGTTTGACAACGTACTAAACAACAGAACCTCGTCAAGTCCCAAGTCATCCGATCGAACAAGAATCACCCAAATCCGATCAGTTTACTGATTCGTGATGGTTGTTCTTGTTTAACCCGAAATCGGTTGTCTCCTTGGTAGTAACCAGATCTTCACCCAATTTATCTCTAAGAAAGAGTAAAAGATCAGAACGAGCTCCGGTTCTACCGGTTTTGAGTGCATTGAGTGTAAAAGAGTTGAAAGAAAGTTGGAGAACTATCTTTCTATCCTTTCAACTTTGAAAATGTTTAGATCTATGCAAAATCATTGTTTATTCATGTGGAAATCTTTCAGATCTAAGTTGTTCTTGGTGGAATGAAGCCAAATCTTGAAGTTCATAAGAACTCCATGATGACGTCATCCTAAAACACCTCAAATCCATTGATTTCACGGTTAAAAGTTAAGATTCAAAGATGAAAATGACGAAGGAGTGCGTGTAGATCATAGAAGTACAAGATTTGAGTTGAAACCTTACAAGAATCGCGAGAAACCGAGAGAAAAGAGGGCTTGAGTGCGGCTGGTCGAGTGAGGGAGCTGTCACATCACAAATGATGTGACAGGATGGTATTTATAGGGTTTCCAAAAGAGGAAAGTGCACAAGTGTCAGATTGGTCACCGATCGGATGGCAATCCGATCGGATGGCCACTCGATCGGTTAGCCATTCGATCCAGGTGTCCGGCGTGTTGAGTTTTGTCATTTCGTTTCGCGTTGCAATGCGATTCGAGTGAGTGAGCGATGCGATAGTATTACCCATTAGTTACACAAATAGACTAACTACTATATCTAACATACAATCACTATAAATAACTTGCGTTTAGCGTTTGCGATTAGATTGCGATGCGATAGAATTGCGATTGCGATTACGATTAACCACCTCAACATAAACATAACATGCACAAGTAACACATAGTAGCACACACATGTAAAACAATATCCAGAACACATAATTCGAGTAACGGTGCGATAGCGATGCGATTAGCGATAAGTTGATTATCGATTAAACATGCGATTAAACCTCGATTATTAATAGATACTCCACATAATACAACTAAAGCGATTAAATAAAAAGATTCGATTACAAGTCATTAACGTACAATCAATAGTTAAGCAAGGAGTGACAGATCGCAATTAGCAATCTTTTCTTCTTTTGACTTTGACTTTGACTTGTACTTTGACTTTCCCAAAAAGCGAGTTGTTACAGCCTCCCCTACTTTAGGAAATTTCATCCCGAAATTTAAGTAGGCGTAACAAACAGTTGCGGGTACTTCGCCTTCATGTCACTTTCGAGTTCCCAGGTGAACTCGGCGCTGCGTTTGCCTTCCCAGCGAACCTTCACAATGGGAATACGTGAGCGTCTGAGCACCTTGGTTTCCCGTCCCATGATCTCGACAGGCTTTTCCACGAAGTGTAATGTTTTATCCACTTGTAAATCTTCGAGTGGAACATGAAATTCCTGGTCGGCCAAGCACTTTCTGAGGTTCGAAACGTGGAAAGTCGGGTGGACATTACTAAGTTCCTCCGGTAGTTCGAGTCTGTAGGCCACTTTTCCAATCCTCTCCAGAATTTTAAAGGGTCCAACATATCAAGGCGCGAGCTTTCTTTCTTGCTGAATCTGATCACTCCCTTCCAAGGTGCAACCTTTAGGAGTACGTGATCGCCAACGTCAAATTCAAGGGGCTTGCGGCGTTTATCGGCATAACTTTTCTGACGACTCCGAGCTTTCAGCAGATTGTCTCGAATTTGGAGGATTTTGTCAGTTGTTTCTTGTAATAGTTCAGGACCGGTAATTTGCGCGTCTCCGATCTCGTGCCATACAATAGGCGATCGACATTTCCTTCCTCATAATGCCTCAAATGGTGCCATTTGTATGATAGAATGATAACTGTTATTGTACGAGAATTCGACCAAAGGTAAGTGCACGTCCCAATTACCACCGAAATCTATGACACACGATCGGAGCATGTCTTCAAGGGTGCGAATCATTCTTTCAGTCTGACTGTCGGTTTGGGGGTGAAAAGCGGTACTTAGATTAAGAGTAGTACCGAGAGCAGATTAAAACGTTTCCCAAAGACGCGAGGTAAACCGACCATCGCGGTCAGAGATGATGTCACAAGGCCTCCCGTGTCGACAAATGATCTCATCGGTGTAGATTCGGGCTAATTTTTCTACCTTAAAGTCTTCTCGTATCGGCAGGAAATGAGCTGAGTTAGTCAAACGGTCGACGTCAACCCAGATGCTGTCATGACCTGATTGAGTACGCGGGAGTTTTGTTATAAAATCCATAGCTATACTCTCCCATTTCCACATAGGGATCTCGGGTTGTACGAGTAAGCCAGAGGGGTGTTGATGCTCAGCTTTGACTTTGGAACAAGTCAGGCATTTCGAAACATAGATAGTGATATCCTTCTTCATGCCCGGGCACCAGTACTTGTAACGCATGTCCTGGTACATCTTGTCAGCGGGATGAATAGAGTACCGAGATTTGTGAGCTTCGTCCATCAAAAGTTGTCACAAATTCGTACGCTTGGGAATCCAAATTCGGTCCAAATAATGAAAGATACCATTCGACTTATTCTCGAGTTGGGCGCCATCGTTTAGAATCCTTTCCTTCTTCAGAGTTCGTTCGGTAAAACAAGCATGCTACGCGTCACGGATGAGAGCTTCGAGATTAAACTGGGCTTGGGAATTACGAACGCTATGCAAATAGCTTCGTTGACTGAGAGCATCGGTAACGACGTTTGCTTTGCCTGGATGGTAACGAATCGCACAGTTATAATCATTGAGTAGTTCAACCCATCGGCGCTGGCGCACGTTCAGTTCTTTCTGGTTAAAGATGTGTTGTAGGCTCCAATGATCGGTGAAGATCGTACACTTGGTACCATAAAGGTAGTGTCGCCAAATCTTTAACGCTAAAATAACTGCACAGAGCTTGAGGTTGTGGGTTGTATAATTCTTCTCGTGGATCTTGAGCTGTCGAGAAGCGTACTCGATAACCTTGTCCCGTTGCATGAGAACACAACCAAGACCAAGGGTAGTGAGAGCACGGGAGCATTGCAAAGCATAGCTTTGAGGGTTTTAAAGGCTTCCTTCTGTTTAGTTCCCCAAACAAAAGGTTTATCATTATGCGTAAGAGAGGTAAGCGGCACAGCGATTTTAGAGAAACCTTCAATAAATCGGCGGTAATAGCCTGCCAGTCCGATAAAAGAACGGACTTCAGACGGGTTCTTGGGTGTAACCCAACTCTTAACAGCCTCGATCTTCGCGGGATCAACGTGGATACCTTGACTATTGACAATGTGACCCAAGAATTGGACCTCCTCCAGCCAAAATTCACACTTGGAGAATTTGGCATAGAGACGGTTTCCCTGGAGTAACTCAAGAACCAAACGTAGATGCTGCGAGTGTTCGGTTTTTTACTTGGAATAGAGTAGGATATCATCGATGAACACGATGACGAAGCGGTCAAAAAAGGGTTTGCACACTCGATTCATTAGATCCATAAAAACTACGGGAGCGTTAGTCAAACCAAAAGGCATAACAACAAACTCATAATGACCATATCAGGTTCGGAAGCGGTTTTGGGTATATCTTCCTCTTGAATGCGTAGTTGGTGATAGCCTGAGCGTAGATCGATCTTTGAAAAACACGTAGCAACTTGTAACTGATCAAACAAATCATCGATTCGAGGCAAGGGATAGCGGTTCTTGATTGTCAGCTTATTCAACTCCCTATAGTCGATGCACATCCGGAACGATCCATCCTTTTTTTTAACGAAAAGGACCGGCGCGCCCCATGGAGAGGTGCTAGGGCGAATAAAGCCTTTATCAAGTAGTTCCTGGAGCTGGCTCGAGAGTCCGCGCATTTCAGAAGGAGCGAGACGATAAGGCGCTTTCGCAACAGGATTTGCTCCAGGAATGAGGTCGATTCGGAAATCGATATCACGAGTGGGAGGTAATCCTGGTAAATCATCGGGGAAAACGTTGGGAAATTCACAAACAACGGGAACGTCTTTCACCTCTCGGTTTCCTTTCTTTTCCTTCTCCGCTACTACAATGTTAGCTAAGAAAGCTATGTATTCCTTGCGGAGATACTTGCTTGCTTGGACACATGACATAAGTTTAAGACCTTTCGAAGGAGTTTCGCCATACACACAAAGTTGATCACCATTAGCGAGCGAGAAACGAATCATATTTTCGAAGCAAACAACTTCAGCACGATTGTCGTGAAGAAAATCCATGCCTACTATGATGTCGAAACTACCGAGCTGCATCGAAATAAGGTCGATAGGAAAGACGTGATTGTTGAGTTCGAGAGTACAATCACATAGGACAGAATTGACAGCGACGGTTCTTCCGGTGGCAACTTCAACATCGAACGTCGAGGGTAGATGGGCGCGCTTAGGATTAAGGAGCTTTTCGAATTCAAACGATACAAAACAGTTATCGGCTCCAGTATCAAATAAACACGAAGAATATATACCATTCACAAGGAACGTACCATTGACCACATTGTTGTCCGCTTGAGCCTTACGGGCATTGATGTTGAAGGCACGTCCGCGGGCTGCTGGCTGCTGTTGCTGCTGCTGTTGTTGTTGTTGCTGTTGCGGCTGCTGCTGGGGCTCTTGCTTCACTACTCTGTTGGGGCACATGTTTGCAAAATGGTTGGGATCACCACATGCAAAGCAAGCTCGAGCATGAGCTGCGGGTGCAAGAGCTGCTTGATGGCCTTGAGGAGCAGGAAGTAGAGCTTGTTGAGCAGGAGCTTGACCTTGAGCTGGAGCTGGAGCTTGACGTGGACCTGTACGGCAGTTTGCGGTGAAGTGGTCGTACATATTGCAATGAACACAGAACCGGCATGCGAGACCCACCGGGTGATGATAAGTACAAGTAGGGCAAAGCGGGTGTGGCCCAGTGTATGCACGCTTGGCAGGCGGTGCATTGACCACATGTGCCGCTACTTGACGGTGTTGAGGTTGTGGTTGGGCAGGTACTGTTTGGAGTGGGGCAGCAGTAACTGTGCAGTTCTTGTTGCTGGAACTGCTGTTGTTTTTCCTTTTGCGGCGTGAGAGCTTTGAAGATTGCGGTGCGGCGGTGGTTTCAACGGTTGAAGCAGCGGTAACTTGATCCAGATTCTTGGCAGCTTTGTCAAAATAACCAGCCCTGACTCGCTTATCGTTGATCTCAGCGGCGAGCAGGTAGGTTTCCTCGATTGTTTTCGTCTTTGCAGCCTGCACAAAATCTGCGACGCAATCCGGAAGAGCACGGATATACTTCTTGATCGTGATATCTGGGGTGGTAACCTGACCAAGGCAGATAATACTCAACTGCTTGAAGTAAGCAGTTAAACCAGCGTTATCTCCACCATCCTGCTTTATGTTCCAGAATTCATCCTTAAGCTTTTGGAGTTCATAGGGAGGGCAGAACTCTTTCTTCATAATGTTCTTCAACTCATCCCAGGACAATCCGAAAGTTGCATCAATTCCTCGTTTGTTCCTCTCGGTCGTCCACCAATCAAGAGCGCGGGATTGGAAGACGCCGGTAGCATTGACGGTGCGTAGGTTTTCTGGACAGCCACTCTGGCGCAGGGTGACTTCGATAGAATCAAACCATTGAAACATGGCCGTAGGACCATCTTCTCCGGTGAATTCCTTTGGTCCGCAGGCTTTGAACTGCTTGAAGCTAAAAGCAACCTTAGGAGCATCAGTCCTGGACTCTTCCAAGGACTTGCTTGCATTCTTGTTCAGTTCACTGACGATTTGGGGGATGACTTTCGCCATTTGCTTAGAGATGAGAGCGGCGATGCGTTTGTCATCATGGTTTCGGCGAGCTGCTCGAGAGTGTAATGATCCAAACGACGACATTGTCTGCAACAGACATCGCCATAGGACTCAAACACAATTTCGATAATCCATCGACTATACTAGGGTCTAGTGTAAACTAGCGATTCACCATAAAGCTCGGGAACACATCGATTCACCAAATCACGTAGGCACATAATCACAGAATCACATAAGCACATAGGCACATAAGCTAGCCTAAACACATATTTTGCATGTATTCACCTATCCTTCACCGCACGTATAGCGATTAAGTATAACGATTGCGATTAGCGAGCAGCGGTTGCGAATAACATAAAAGATTTGATGGCGTTTTGAGATAGATGTGCAGTGCGAGTTATATGTGCTGATTAAAGCGAATAGCGAAAAGTGAGTAAATCACCAAAATCGAACACATAAACACATAAAATCACATAAAATTCTCATAAAATCTATAGATCACAGAGATAGCAGCTGCGGATTCCAGAACCGAAATACATAAAATCGAAGAGAGATTGTCTCGGGTGTGTGTAGACATCGATTATCCAAAGTGATTCGACTATTCACAAGGACCTTCAGTGCACGCTTTGGCCTTCTGGACTGTGCTCTCGCTTCAATTTGAGCGATCGGCATGCATCCTTCCAGCTACAGTGTGACCCAAGTCGTTGGAGTCCATCGAGACCATGGTGAGAGTTTTGTAAACCAAAAGTATAGAGCGGAACGAGTCATCAAGGTTCGGGTTTTCACCCCTAACTTAGCGACTACATCCCTATTTGTTATGATAAATTCATGAAGTAGATAAAGAGATTTGTGTCAAAGTATGGATTTCACTCCTAATTCAACGCAATGCTCTTGTTTATAGTAAAAATAGAAATTCGAACGAGTAATCTGGTCGAGAGTTTGCGGTTTTCACACCTAATCTTAACCAGATCATCCGTTTGCGTGTGTAATCAGCCTTAGTAAAGGCTTATCTTGCGCAGAAATGTAGTACGCGATGTTCACGCAAGAGTGTAGTGTACAGCGAGTTCGAGCGAGAGATAGCAAGTAAGCTCGTACTAAGACCCATACTGGGTATGCACAAGTCGGTCTGTTGGTACCTAGACTATAGACTAGGTCGTTTCTAAGACATCGACCCGGACTAGGTCGAGTCTTGCCTAATTCCCTACAATTATGGCTCTGATACCAATCTGTCACACCCCAACCGATGGCGGAATCATCGGGGCGCGTCTCTGAGCGAAACAGATTGTTCAAGAGAATCCACAACAACTATAAAATTACCAAATCTTTAATGTTAATATCCCATGCTACTAACAGATAAAGTAACAATAGTTATTACAGATAATTGTCTCAAAAACAAGCAAACTGTTCCGACAACTCAGATTTTTATTAAATTTATTTCTAGACTCCATCCTAGCTCGATTCCAGCAAGTAACAAGCAAAGCATCCTAAACACCTGTCACATACGTTAAAATAAAGTCAATACACGTGATGTAAAGGTGAGCATACAAGTTTAATACATATAATAGAGTTCGAAAGCGTTTACGCGTAACCAGCATGTAACATGTATAATTCGAAGCTAGTAGGTTATCGACAATGAAATATGCACAGACTAGACTGCGAGTTGTAGAATGCGCAACACATATCACCACTGCGACATGTGAGAGGTAACCTTAACAACCCATGTCCACGACAGGTGCTGAGTCCAAACAAATAGTACTATCGTTGCTAAGGCGTCAGGCAACGGTCACTGTGTTAACATAACATACAAGCATTCATCGAGTAACACGTATCATGCAGTAACGGTCAGCGTATAAATAGTGTTTGCGTTGTGTGGTTGATGTGATTTAGAATAAGTAACGTATGTAACACCCAAAAGTGCATAAAGCAGAAAAGGGGTCGAGTATACTCACAACGATGGAAAATGGATTGAAGGGAGCGCTAGAGTGATTAGCCTGAATAGTTAACGATAACATAAGCGAAGAGCGGTGCGTAAAATGGTGAAAAGTGACCAAGTGTCGAACGGTAATCCGATCAGATGGTCATCCGATCGGATGGCCATTCGGTCGGATTGACATTCGTTTGGTAAGGATGTGTTTGTGTATGATTGTTTTGAAGTTTTCGTTGTAGCATTTTGAAAACAAAGAAGTATGTCTACCCTTCAGGTCGATCGATCGAACGACCGTTCGATCGGATAGCGATCCGATTGGCAAGACACTTAGTGAGAACAAGTTCACAGCAGGATAGTCACTCGATCAGATAGCAATCCGACCGGATGGTAATCCGTTAGAACTGTCCGAACATTGAACATGTTGAAAATTGTTTAAGTGTTGAACCTCAAGTGCAATCCGATCGGATTGCGGTTCGATCGGATGGCAATCCGATCGGACGGCATTCCGTCCCCCGTCCTGATCGTTTTGCAACTTGAAGTTTTGTTTAGTTTGCGGCTTGTTCGAGACGGTTTGACAACGTACTAAACAACAGAACCTCGTCAAGTCCCAAGTTGTCCGATCGAACAGGAATCACCCAAATCCGATCAGTTTACTTATTCGTGACGGTTGTTCTTCTTTAACCCAAAATCGGTTGTCTCCTTGGTAGTAACCAGATCTTGAACCAATTTATCTCTAAGAAAGAGTAGAAGATCAGAACGAGCTCCGGTTCTACCGGTTTTGAGTGCATTGAGTGTAAAAGAGTTGAAAGAAAGTTGGAAAACTATCTTTCAATCCTTTCAACTTTGAAAATTTTTAGATCTATGCAAAATCATTGTTTATTCATGTGGAAACCTTTCAGATCTAAGTTGTTCTTGGTGGAATGAAGCCAAATCTTGAAGTTCATAAGAACTCCATGATGACATCATCCTAAAACACCTCAAATCCATTGATTTCACGGTTAAAAGTTAAGATTCAAAGATGAAAATGATGAAGGAGTGCGTGTAGATCATAGAAGTACAAGATTTAAATTGAAAACTTACAAGAATCGCGAGAGATCGAGAGAAAAGAGGGCTTGAGTGCGGCTGGTCGAGTGAGGGAGCTGTCACATCACAAATGATGTGACAGGAGGGTATTTATAGGGTTTTGATGTGTTAAAAATGCAACATATA
The DNA here is from genome assembly GCA_030545235.1 of Helianthus tuberosus. NCBI lineage: Eukaryota > Viridiplantae > Streptophyta > Magnoliopsida > Asterales > Asteraceae > Helianthus > Helianthus tuberosus. The sequence goes on from JARYGA010005090.1 coordinate 25,029, forward strand.
AATTTCATCAAATGAGGCATAAAACTAACCCTTTTTTAGTACTAATGTTGGAAAAAGTGTGCTTTTGTCTTCCTTTTGTATTTTCAGGATTAAATGAGCTCAATTTAACAAAAGAAGCAAAAAGACATCAAAATCTAACATAAATACAAGAAAAGGAACAAGACGTGGCATGCCCGACCCCACGACAGCATCTTCCCAAGCAAAACAAGAGATCAGAAGCCTGAACACGCCCTGTGCTCAGCCAGCACGGGGGCGTGCCCAAGTGTCAGCAGAAAAGACAAAGTGGTAGAAGCTTCTATTGCCCACCACGGGGCCGTGCTCAGCGGACACGGGGCCGTGGTCAACTATAAGATTCGCACAATCCAGCAAATCTGCATAGTACAAAGATTCTTCTGCACCACGGGGTCGTGCTCAGCGGACACGGGGGCGTGGTCAACTAAAAAGACAAAACAACATTAAATGAAGAAAGAGAAGGATGTGGACACGGGGCCGTGCCCGAGCTTCTGTTCAGCCTATAAATAGAAGTGCTTGGTTCAAGCTCAAACCATCCCTTGGCACACCACCTCTCTCACACTTCACCCACCACCCACCACCACCATAACACCATCATCCATTATCCATCGTAGAGTGTGTGAGTCGTCTCGGGATCCAAGATTGATCGTAAGAGTTCTTGACAATCAAGGCCATGTTTGCCTAAGTCTCTTACATCACTTGGTGAAGACAAAGTGTCTAGTGTAATACTTTTTATTTCTAATCTTTTGCACTTTTTACTTGGTTTTGTATTAATGACTTTAATAACTAGTTGCTTATGTTGAAGGTGATCTTTCCTTATCGTTTGTCCGTGGTGTCTTGGCATTATTTTACTGTCTATATAAAATAAAATATTTTCACCATTCATATCTCCACGGTCTATATGGAGGTATGTTGGCTACCTGGTCGGGGGTTAAGGGAACGGTTTGGTAAAGGTCTTGCCATTGTTCAGCGTTTAGAGGTCCTGCAATGGACCTGGGTCAAATTTAGTAGAACCTCCTTCAATACTTAACGGTATTGGATGGTGGGGGTCCAAACTCTTTGATCCCCTCATAAGTTAACTACTATTAATACTATAACCCGGCTATTTAGGACTGTATCCCTGCTGACTCAAACTACTTAGTCGAGGGTAACGTCACCTCCAAAAGAGGGGCCTACCATAATTTGCATTAATAACTTAATTAATTATCTTCCAATAATCCACCCTTTTAGGATTGTATCCTTGCTGCCTCAAACTACTGGGGTGAGGGTAACGTCACCTTCAAAAGAGGGGCCTACTGCAATAACTAAGATAATCTCTTAAATATGTGCAAAAGTGCGGAAATAATCAAAGGTTACACTAGATACGAGTCGGAACCAAGTGATTCATCTTGTCTATCTGTTTTTCTGTTTTATTTTATTTTTCAGCATTTAGTTAGTTTTTATTTTTCTTAGTTAAAAACAATTATCTAAACTTTTTATTTTGATTAGACGTTGACGATAAACCGGTACTAAAAGCTCTTGTGTCCTTGGACGACCTCGGTATCTTGCCAAAACTATACTACGCTCACGATGGGTGCACTTGCCCATATGTGTGTTTAGTGTTAGTAAAAAATATCGTGTTTTATAAATTTAAAACTTGGCTAAAAATAAGTGTTAAAGGGGCTTAAAATATACACCTAATATATATAACACTTCACACGCATCAATAGCCTACCACTTCTAAATGATCACTTCTTCTATAAGTCAGTTTATAGTCTTTCGTCCCTCGTAGATATCGAAGTACCTTCTTAGCTGCTTTCCAGTGATCTAGGCCAGGATTAGTCTGATAACGGCCAAGCATTCCAACGATATCTGGGCGAGTACAGACTTGAGCATACATCAGGCTCCCGACTACTGAGAGTAAGGTATCTGGCTCATTTGCTCTGTAACAACCCGCTTTTTGGGAAAGTCAAAGTACAAGTCAAAGTCAAAGGAAGAAAAGATTGCTAATTGCAATCAGTCACTCCTTGCTTAACTATTGATTGTACGTTAATGACTTGTAATCGAATCTTTTAATTTAATCGCTTTAGTTGTATTATGTGGAGTATCTATTAATAATCGAGGTTTAATCGCATGTTTAATCGATAATCGACTTATCGCTAATCGCATCGCTATCGCACCGTTACTCGAATTATGTGTTCTGGATATTGTTTTACATGTGTGTGCTACTATGTGTTACTTGTGCATGTTATGTTTATGTTGAGGTGGTTAATCGCAATCGCAATTCTATCGCATCGCAATCTAATCGCAAATGCTAAACGCAAGTTATTTATATTGATTGTATGTTAGATATAGTAGTTAGTCTATTTGTGTAACTAATGGGTAATACTATCGCATCGCTCACTCGAATCGCAACCCAACGCGAAACAAAACGACAAAACTCAACACGTCGGACACCTGGATCGAATGGCTAACCGATCGAGTGGCCATCCGATCGAACCGCCATCCGATCGGTGACCAATCCGACACTTGTGCACTTTCCTCTTTTGGAAACCTGATGCGTGTGAAGTGTTATATATATTAGGTGTATATTTTAAGCCCCTTTAACACTTATTTTTAGCCAAGTTTTAAATTTATAAAACACGATATTTTACTAACACTAAACACACATATGGGCAAGTGCACCCATCGTGAGCGTAGTATAGTGTTGGCAAGATACCGAGGTCGTCCAAGGACACAAGAGCTTTTAGTACCGGTTTATCCTCAACGTCTAATCAAAAGAAAAAGTTTAGAAAAATGTTTTTAACTAAGAAAAATAAAAACTAACTAAATGTTGAAAAATAAAATAAAAAGGAAAAACAGATAGACAAGATGAATCACTTGGTTCCGACTCGTATCTAGTGTAACCTTTGATTATTTCCGCACTTTTGCACATATTTAAGAGATTATCTTAGTTATTGTAGTAGGCCCCTCTTTTGAAGGTGACGTTACCCTCACCCCAGTAGTTTGAGTCAGCAAGGATACAATCCTAAAAGGGTGGATTATTGGAAGATAATTAATTAAGTTATTAATGCAAATTATGGTAGGCCCCTCTTTTGGAGGTGACGTTACCCTCGACTAAGTAGTCTGAGTCAGCAGGGATACAGTCCTAAATAGCCGGGTTATAGTATTAATAGTAGTTAACTTATGAGGGGATCAAAGAGTTTGGACCCCCGCCATCCAATACCGTTAAGTATTGAAGGAGGTCCTACTAAATTTGACCCAGGTCCATTGCAGGACCTCTAAACGCTGAACAATGGCAAGACCTTTACCAAACCGTTCCCTTAACCCCCGACCAGGTAGCCAACATACCTCCATATAGACCGTGGAGATATGAATGGTGAAAATCTTTTATTTTATATAGACAGTAAAATAATGCCAAGACACCACGGACAAACGATAAGGAAAGATCACCTTCAACATAAGCAACTAGTTATTAAAGTCATTAATACAAAACCAAGTAAAAAGTGCAAAAGATTAGAAATAAAAAGTATTACACTAGACACTTTGTCTTCACCAAGTGATGTAAGAGACTTAGGAAAACATGGCCTTGATTGTCAAGAACTCTTACGATCAATCTTGGATCCCGAGACGACTCACACACTCTACGATGGAAAATGGATGATGGTGGTGGATGATGGTGTTATGGTGGTGGTGGGTGGTGGGTGAAGTGTGAGAGAGGTGGTGTGCCAAGGGATGGTTTGAGCTTGAGCCAAGCACTTCTATTTATAGGCTGAACAGAAGCTCGGGCACGGCCCCGTGTCCACATCCTTCTCTTTCTTCATTTAATGCTGTTTTGTCTTTTTAGTTGACCACGCCCCCGTGTCCGCTAAGCACGACCCCGTGGTGCAGAAGAATCTTTGTGCTATGCAGATTTGCTGGATTGTGTGAATCTTATAGTTGACCACGGCCCCGTGTCCGCTGAGCACGGCCCCGTGGTGGGCAATAGAAGCTTCTACCACTTTGTCTTTTCTGCTGACACTTAGGCACGCCCCCGTGCTGGCTGAGCACGGGGCGTGTTCAGGCTTCTGATCTCTAGTTTTGCTTGGGAAGATGCTGTCGTGGGGTCGGGCATGCCACGTCTTGTTCCTTTTCTTGTATTTATGTTAGATTTTGATGTCTTTTTGCTTCTTTTGTTAATTTAAGCTCATTTAATCCTGAAAATACAAAAGGAAGACAAAAGCACATTTTTTCCAACATTAGTACTAAAAAAGGGTTAGTTTTGTGCCTCATTTGATGAAATTTATATGTTGCATTTTTAACACATCAAATACCCCCACACTTGAATCTTTGCTTCTCCTCAAGCAAAACTCTTTAATATGTGGCTATTACACTCCCAAATGAAATGGGTAGGAAAGAAGGGTTTTTTTTTGGGCTTGTCGTAGAGTGTCGGGATTTCCAAGATTCTTTATTTAGTTTTATTTTTATTTATTTACAATCATATTCGTCATGATTTATTTAAAACATTTCATAAGATAAATTACTTATTAGGGCATAACATATCTTTTTTAAAATTCCACTTATATACAAGTTCACATACCTCACGGGGATTACTCAACACTCGGCCGAAAATGTATTTTTGGGGATCACTCGAGAGCGGCATGGAACTTATTCCTACCATAAGCTTGCCAAGCAATCAATCATCCTCCTTTTTAACTATACACCTTTGTAAATATCAAGAGGACTTTTTGGGTGAAGGGTTAGGCTTGGGTTAGAGGTAGGTGGTTGGGTTAGTGGTTAGTAAAAGGACGAAAGGCGTAAAAAGCGTCGGTTTTCGTAAGACTTTTTTTTTTAACTTTTTATTTTGATGAAGCACTTTTTTTTTCTTCAAAAAAAAAGTTCTTTTTTATAAACTTGTTTGTTTATTTCTTTTGGCTTCATCCTCATCATTTTTTTTTTTTGATGAAGTCATAAGAAAAACCGAGCTTGTTACTAAAACAAAGGGTTAAAAATAAAAAGGGTTTTGGTGGGTAAAAGGGTGTTTGTTTTGGGTTAAGAAATGAAAAGGTTTAGGCTCAAAGGGGTTAACTAGGGGGATTTTGGGTAGGTGGTAAAAAAAAGAAAAATAATGGTGTAGAAATAAAAAGGGTTAGTCCTAATGCCTCCATCATTTACTTACTTGGGTTTAAGTTGGTAAGGACCGGGAATGTATCGTCATGGCAAGTTCTAGAGTCGTAAGAACCAAGCGGCTATTCACACAAGAAACGAAAAATGAGCATTTAGTCTAATGATATGTAATTGTATGCTCAATAAAGGCTCAAAACTCACTTTTGTGGGAATGAGTTTTTATGTGATCAAGTATATATAATCAAATTTTAACTAAGTTTGCCATGCTTTTTCATAATTTTCTTATGTTGGTTCTTTTTATCATGACGCTATCGGTTGTAAATTTGTAAAAATATAACCTTTTTAGAACTTGAAATTCCCGAGTTAAACCTAGACAAGTAAAAAAAATGAAAATTTTTGAAAAAATTTTGGGGTGATTAGCGGTTCCAATAGAGTTTTGTGTAAGGCTTGTTATTAGGACTTGCATGATTTAAGGTTTTAGCATCCCCCCCACACTTAAATTACACATTGTCCTCAATGTGTCTCAAAAATAAGTTTTTTGGTTGATTAAAATAGGGGTGAGCAAAAGGTAAAACCCGACCCGACCCGACCATTACCCGACCCGACCCGAGAACCGATGAAACATAAAATACAGAACCGATTCACTACCCTAAATATAGGGTCGGTTCCGGTCCACAGGTCCAAGTCGGGTTTCACCATGAAAAGAACCGAGAACCGACCCGACCCGACCCGACCCGACCCGACCCTATTTTATATGAAAAATGGGAACCGATCTAAATACCTAGGTACTTGGGTTCGGGTCGGGTTAGGTATATTTTCGGTTCGGTTCTCGGTTATTTTCGGTCCGGACCTAAACTTGCTCACCCCTAGATTAAAATGTGTAAACGTGGGTTAAAAACAAGATTTTATGGTACTGCGTAGCTGAACACGGGGTGGTGTTGGCTGAGCACGGCCCAGTGTCCAGACTGCCAGTACCAAAAGTAAACAGAAGGCTGGGCACGGGGGCGTGTCCAGTGAGCACGGCCCCGTGTCCAGGTACCTGAACTGGGCATTTTCTACAGAACCTTGGGCACGGGGCGTGTTGGGGTGAGCACGGCCCCGTGTTGAACTTGCTGTAATGAAGAAAAATCGTCGGGAGGCTCTGTTTTTGTGTATGGGGTGTTGGTTCAAGCTTCCCTTATCATCCTTCACCATCCCGAGTGTGTTTTATTCCTGAAAATTAAAAACTAAACTAGAAAACATAAAGGTTAATCTAAACTAAACTACGGATAGTTCCGCGGAATGCCTCCGTGGTGCGCCACGTTTATAAGGGTCCTTGGCTAGACCCTCCTTATCGGGTGGTTCTGGCTCATCTTCAATTAGGGGGTCATTATTGCCGAATGGATATTTCATTGACCGCTCAAGATCGACACTCTTTTTAAATGCCCCTAATTGAAGAGGTAGATTGTTATACTTCCGGTTCTTCAAAGCTTCGTGGGTTTTTACAAAGGGTCGTCCCAACACTAGAGGAGCTTCATCGAGGGTGACAAAGTCGGTTGGGATTACCATTTGATTTGTTTGAACCAAGACATCCTCAACTACACCGATTGATTTTATTACTTTCCGATTGGAAAGAAAAATGGGTATTTGAAGTAGAGAAAAATCACTAATACTTAATTTTTCGAAAATGTAATTAGGCATTATGTTAACACAAAGATCCTTATCGATTGTGACATTACTAAAAAAACATGGAACCGGTGTAATGTTAATTTCAAATGGGTCTTCTTTTATTAGCGAGGTTTGATCATTAGTTAACTTAACACTTACCGTTTCGTCAATTTTAGTGTTAGTGTTTAACTCTTTTAAAAACTTAGCATGAGTGGGTACTAAACAATGATTTTCAAAAGAAGGTGATAAGAGATTAATTTCTTCAAAATTAGACTCTTCTTGAATTTTAACGTTGTCGGACTCACCTTTTTCATTGTTTAACTCATGTGTCGGTTTTTCACTTATTTGTTCTTCCATTTTTACACTTTCAGTTATCTCTTCCTTTTTTTAATTCTTCTCTTGCGCGGGACTCCTCTTCCCTTGCGCGAGATTCTTTTATACATCGATCGATAACTCTAATGTGTTCTAATATCCTCTCAGTCACTTCGGTTATAGAAAAAGAGTCGGAATTTTCAAAGCTTGAATCCGGTTGTTCGATCATTTGTTCCTCATAATACCCATATGAAGTAGATGGTTCACACCATTGTTCTTCATTGTAAGCATATGATGGATAAGGGTCATAATTTTGTTCTTCATAATACTCATATGAGGTGGGTTGTTCACGCCATGGTTCCTCATAATAAGCATACGAAGGTGGTGGCTCATATCTTGGTTCCTCAAAGTATGAGTATGAAGGCTCATACCTTGGTTCATCAAAATATGAGTATGAGGGAGGAGGTTCATACCTTTGGTCTTCATATGATGTGTATGAAGTTGATGGCTCGTACCTGGGCTCCTCATAGTATGTGTATGAATTGGATGGTTGATATGAGTGATTATTTTGAACCGCGCGTGAGTTACGACAATTAGTGCAATAATTACCCCTATAATCATCCTCCTCATAGGTGTAGTTGTAACCTCCTGAGTATTGATCCATAAGAATCACTCAGCAGACCACAACCAAGTCTCGATATCAGAAAACAAAAATAAAAACGGAAACAGAGGCTGGACACGGCCCCGTGTTCAGTGAGCACGGCCCCGTGTACAGAATCTGTATCTGGGCGTTTTAATTAAATTTACTGATTTTGTTGAGCACGGGGCGTGTTCAGTGAGCACGGCCCGTGTTCAAGCTACTGTTACTGGGTGTTTTTATGAAAATGTGCAGCACGGCCCCGTGTTCAGTGAACACGGCCCCGTGTACAGGTTACTGTAAATACAAATCTAAACTAAAATGCAGAAAAATGCGCGCGTTTTTAAAAAGGTTTTGAAAAACTGATTAGGCCGTCGATTTTAAGCTTTCTTAAAATCCTTGTGTCCCCGGCAACGGCGCCAAAAACTTGATGCGTGTGAAGTGTTATATATATTAGGTGTATATTTTAAGCCCCTTTAACACTTATTTTTAGCCAAGTTTTAAATTTATAAAACACGATATTTTACTAACACTAAACACACATATGGGCAAGTGCACCCATCGTGAGCGTAGTATAGTGTTGGCAAGATACCGAGGTCGTCCAATGACACAAGCGCTTTTAGTACCGGTTTATCCTCAACGTCTAATCAAAATAAAAAGTTTAGAAAAATGTTTTTAACTAAGAAAAATAAAAACTAACTAAATGCTGAAAAATAAAATAAAACATAAAAACAGATAGACAAGATGAATCACTTGGTTCCGACTCGTATCTAGTGTAACCTTTGATTATTTCCGCACTTTTGCACATATGTGAGAGATTATCTTAGTTATTGTAGTAGGCCCCTCTTTTGAAGGTGACGTTACCCTCACCCCAGTAGTTTGAGTCAGCAAGGATACAATCCTAAAAGGGTGGATTATTGGAAGATAATTAATTAAGTTATTAATGCAAATTATGGTAGGCCCCTCTTTTGGAGGTGACGTTACCCTCGACTAAGTAGTCTGAGTCAGCAGGGATACAGTCCTAAATAGTCGGGTTATAGTATTAATAGTAGTTAACTTATGAGGGGATCAAAGAGTTTGGACCCCCGCCATCCAATACCGTTAAGTATTGAAGGAGGTCCTACTAAATTTGACCCAGGTCCATTGCAGGACCTCTAAACGCTGAACAATGGCAAGACCTTTACCAAACCGTTCCCTTAACCCCCGACCAGGTAGCCAACATACCTCCATATAGACCGTGGAGATATGAATGGTGAAAATCTTTTATTTTATATAGACAGTAAAATAATGCCAAGACACCACGGACAAACGATAAGGAAAGATCACCTTCAACATAAGCAACTAGTTATTAAAGTCATTAATACAAAACCAAGTAAAAAGTGCAAAAGATTAGAAATAAAAAGTATTACACTAGACACTTTGTCTTCACCAAGTGATGTAAGAGACTTAGGCAAACATGGCCTTGATTGTCAAGAACTCTTACGATCAATCTTGGATCCCGAGACGACTCACACACTCTACGATGGACAATGGATGATGGTGTTATAGTGGTGGTGGGTGAAGTGTGAGAGAGGTAGTGTGCCAAGGGATGGTTTGAGCTTGAGCCAAGCACTTCTATTTATAGGCTGAACAGAAGCTCGGGCACGGCCCCGTGTCCACATCCTTCTCTTTCTTCATTTAATGTTGTTTTGTCTTTTTAGTTGACCACGCCCCCGTGTCCGCTGAGCACGACCCCGTGGTGCAGAAGAATCTTTGTACTATGCAGATTTGCTGGATTGTGCGAATCTTATAGTTGACCACGGCCCCGTGTCCACTGAGCACGGCCCCGTGGTGGGCAATAGAAGCTTCTACCACTTTGTCTTTTCTGCTGACACTTGGGCACGCCCCCGTGCTGGCTGAGCACGGGGCGTGTTCAGGCTTCTGATCTCTTGTTTTGCTTGGGAAGATGCTGTCGTGGGGTCGGGCATGCCACGTCTTGTTCCTTTTCTTGTATTTATGTTAGATTTTTATGTCTTTTTGCTTCTTTTGTTAATTTGAGCTCATTTAATCCTGAAAATACAAAAGGAAGACAAAAGCACACTTTTTCCAACATTAGTACTAAAAAAGGGTTAGTTTTATGCCTCATTTGATGAAATTTATATGTTGCATTTTTAACACATCACTATTCTGATTCTGACTTTGCCAGATGCAAAGATAACAAGAAATCCACTTCGGGCTATATCTTTATGTTACCGGGCGGACCTATCTCATGGAAGAGTCATAAACAACAGTTGACCACAACTTCCACAATGATGGCAGAGTACATTGCTGTTTATAACGCGACCTGTCATGGAATGTTGCTTAGGAATCTAATCACTGGACTCAAAATCGTTAATTCCATTTCTAGACCATTGAAGCTTTATTGTGATAACTCAGCTGTCGTTAGTTTCTCGAACACTAACAGTTCGACTGGAGTTGGTTTATATCTCGATACAAAATATATGTTCGTACGTGAACGAGTTGAGGAAAATAATCTTTGTATCGAGTATATTAGTACTAAAGATATGCTTGCGGATCCGATGACTAAAGGTCTCCCTCCTAAGGTTTAAAAAAGAACATGTTCGGAATATGAGATTTAGTAAAGACCTTATTTAAGCATATTGTACTAGCTTATGTTTTATGATTAATGAAATTTCCTCAGTTTGATTTTGTATGTCTCTTAGAATATGTTCAACCGGTATAATGGCTAATAGACAAATAAAGTTACAAATCAAACAAAGGGCTTATGCGTATTTTGATCATAACGATTAGGTTTTAAATTAAGGCTATAGTATGACTAATGGGGGTCCTAAGTCGCATAATGATTCAACGGCTGTATTTCTCTGCTATAGTTCTTGTTTAAGGCTAAAATGAGTGTTAACTCCTGATCAGGCTTATCTAATACTCATAGTAAATGATTACTCGGCTAAGTGGGAGAATGTAAGATTAAATATATTATGTTTTAATATTTAATCTAGTAGCCATTATAATCATTTATATTATATAGATCAAAATATATAATAACCTATTAAATAATTAGTTGGTAATTATTGATGGACCATATTACCCTTATTAACTAATTAGGTTTCCTCTTGGGTGCTTATATAAGCAGACTTATGTAGAGGTTCTAAGGTTAGACCCGTAACCTAATAAGCATAACATCAAGAATCGACCTCTCTCTCCATAACCGATACCGTTTTCGGTTTCATCATCACCATCATTAGTTTGCACCCTAAGGAGGAACCAGATCATACTGACAAACATGTCAAACTCGATGGCATCATCTCTCCCTGGATTCTCCTCTGCACTATCTGCTGTAACAGGTATGTTTTCATGTTTTCCATTATGTTTAAAACAGAACTGATCCAATAGGTTAGACACTTCATGAATTGATAAACTTTTATTTTTTTATTTTTTTTAAACTAGTATATTTAATATTTAACATAATAAATGTAGAATAAATTAAGAATAACATTACATTAAATTAAAAACATTAAAATTACATCAAATTAAAAAAAAAACATTAAAATTACATTAAATTGAAATAAATTAAACTAGTCTTCGTCGGAATTGACCAAAAGGTGGGGTAAATCTTGACTTGCGAGATGATTCATGAGATCGTGTTTTAGTCACCAATGCGTGTCTTCATCCGTCAGCTCGTCCAACACCGTATCGTCTAGAGCGGGCTCGACAGGAGGATCCCGAATGTGTACCAGTGCTATCGCGTTTCCGTCGTCTTTCAAAAGCATGTTGTGTAAAATAATACACGTGTACACAACACTCCTAATTTTTCTAACGCTTCTTGCTCGCATCGGCCGACTCAATACACCCCATTTCGACTTCAAAACACCAAAAGCCCGTTCGACGTCTTTTCTTGCCGCCTCGTGTTGCCTCTTGAATTTCTTTTCGTCTACTTCGTGAGGGTATGAGATCGACTTCACAAACACGGACCACGCAGGGTAGATTCCATCCACGAGAAAATAACCACGTTTGTATAAATGGTTAACGTGAAATGGACATTTTGGCGCGGTTTCATTTCATTCCGTTAAAAATAACGGAGATTGTTGTAGCACATTGATAGCGTTTTGTGAACCTGGTGGACCGCAAAAAGCATGCCAAAACCATAAATCTTGAGATGCAACCGCTTCGAGCATAACAGTCGGGTATCGGTGATCTCCTCGCATATATTGGCCTCGATACTCTGTGGGACAAAATCGCCAAACGAAATGGGTGCAATCAAGGCTACCGAACATACCTGGAAGGTGATGTTTTTCCTCATGAGCTTCGTATAAAAGTGCCATGTCGTGGCTTGTCGGTCTACGTAAGAACTCTGGAGCGTATATTTTGCAAACCGTGTCGCAAAATATTCTAGGCACTCGCGGGAAGTTCTTTCGGCGATATGCAAGTACTCGTCGTTCTCGTCTGGAGTGCTACCAGTTGCGAGCTGTTTAATAGCCGATGTCAACTTTTGCAAAGGTGTAAAGCCCTTCCTACCTCGCGCATTGAGGGCCTCTTGAAACCACGAGTCATTTGCTTCCACGTCGCTCACAATTTTTAGAAACAAACGTTTCGACATACAGAACCTATGCCGAAAAATATCGTCGTCGTATTTCGGGTCTTCGTCAAAATAATCCGCCATGAGTGTCTCATGCCCCACCTCACGTTGATGTTCAATATATCTCCTTCGGTTAGATGTGCCCGTGTCTTGAAGTTCGGCGTCTTCGATGAGATTTTGGAAAAAAAAATGCTACTATCGGATGAATCGTCGCTACTATCTGGTGGAAAAAATAACGGGAGTTCGTCTGCCATTTTGTTTTGTAATGATTGGGTAAATGTTTGGTATTTTTTTGTTTGGTTGGGGTATAAATTTGAATGTAATTGGGTATGATTTATGTTAGGTATTTATAGTTTAATTTTAAAAAGAAAATATAATTTTTTTTTATTTAAACGGCTATATAGCCGTTGGTAAACATCCCCAATGGTCATTTTCGATAACTTTGTCGATTGGTAAGCAAACACCGATTAACTCACCTCACCGCGTGGCAAAGGAGATTGGCGGCGGTGTGTCCGAGCGGCAAAGTGAGTTTACCGCACCCCTTTGCCGCCTACAGTGTACACCCTTATGTAATAAGTGTTTCTGGTTTTTTTATTTTAAGCTTATTTCATACTTAATTCATGCACACGTCACTTATTCTCGAATTGATGCATCTAGTGAGGATTTTGAAAAAAGATTGGAATAGTTGAAAAAAGATATCAAATGGACTTGTAATTTGTTTTTTTTAACTCCTTTTATATATCATAATGGACTTGTAAATTGTTTTTTTTTTTTTGAACTCCTTT
>JARYGA010005091.1:0-25995 GCA_030545235.1 Helianthus tuberosus
GTCTATGTCAAAATGTCTATGTCAAAATGTCTTTGTGTAAACCATGTCAAAATATCAAGTATGGAAAGTGGAATATATATGTATATATATATCCATTAAGCCATAGGTGAAAATGCACAAAACAATATATTGAAGTAAAACTTGGTTTAAATCAATGTTATGTCTTGTGGATATGCATGCTATACTGAATATGAACATTTATGCGGTGTTGTTATAATGCATACATCCAAGCCTTGCGACTGTGGCGATAAACCCTTAAACGACTTAAAGGATTATCTGTGCTTCATATCATCGAATTCGGTCATTCCTTCCAATCCCCACCAACCCGGGATTTCAGAAACGGGAGTTGTCAATTCCTATGGTACCACTACCTACTAACGAACGGCGTAGCTAATGTTAATGAATGTATTGTCCCATTTAAACAAACCAAATGTCATACCAAAATGTAAGCATGTGATGAAATGAAAATGTACTAAGTATGCAACAAATGAACATACATAGCATGTGATGTGATGTGATGTGATGTGATGTGAAACGATGTACTAAGTAATGCACACAATGGGCACACCTAGCATGAAATGTCATGTAAAACGATGTACTAAGTAATGCACATAATGGGCACACCTAGCATAAACACAATGAAATCATGTACTATAAGTGTACTATTGAACATAATAAGCATATGATATGAAAACATGGAAAGCATGAAAGTAACAAGTAGGCACATGTGTTCCACCCCAAAACAGTTTAGAAAACAGTAAAAGAGGGGTCTATGTACTCACTTGAGATTGCTCAGAAGTCTTAAGATAACCACCAAGCAACGCTAGAGATCACGGAATCAAACGGCACCTAATATAGGTAACTATGTTAATAAACCGGACCTATATCGGAGGATTTGATAGAATGAGGGTTCGTAAACCAAACGAGTGTAGAGACTCATGTCATTTGGTTTAACAAAGCCTACATACTAAATGAAACCTAATATAAATGCTTACAACCCATTACGACCCGTTTAGGTAGCTTATGCTACTTTAACGCGTCGTTCGCGTGAAACGCGTTCGGACCGCCTAACTAGCCCTATGACAAGTGTTATATGCCTAAACATGTTACATAATCAGTTATGTGACAAAGGTTTAGCTTACATATGCTTAATTACCAATTATACATGAAAAGGGTATTCTGGTAATTTACCTAAGGCATATAAACTACCTATCATACAACTACTCAAACGATGTGACCATAGGGTATACCCTCGAAAGGTTATTCCCTATACTAAGGTCACCTAAGGTGTTTGGTCGGATCCTAATGATCGACCAAATGGGTCGGGTTCGAAAGCATAAGCGACTGATCAAGTCGCTTACCCTTACGACCCTAGACAACGTGGTAATCAGTAGGCATAGTCCCAATGGACTATAACCATCGTGATTACAATCACGTTGCGAAGTTCAAACGAACTTCGCATTGACCATAAACTGGTCAACGCTGAAAGTCAAACAAAGTTTGACTTTCGGACTCGAAAAGCAATAAAAGAACGAAAGAATACTTACGAAGGGTCCCCGAATGCTAATCCCGATCCAAGTAGCTCAGGTATGAAACAAAGGTTTCAACTTAGAGCTCCTCAAATCAGAATTCTAGTGAGTTTTGCAATGGTTGGGGTGGGGTATTTATAGTTTTCGGGTAACCGTTAAGATCGTTTCATGGAAACCGTGCTCGAATCCCACACGTACATGTGTTGGCAAGTTGTGGTGACTAAAAATTGGTTCTTATCAGCTGACTAGGCAAGTGTGAGTGTGTGGATGAGGATTAAACAGCTGTAACCTGCTGTTAGATCCATTTAATCTGGTCAGAAGGGGCCATGCGGCCCGCTTCAGGATTCACAAAGGCTCAGGCGGGCCGCCTGGGCCTGTCAGATCAGCAATAAGTTTCAGAATTTACAGTTTCAGTCCCTGCATGTGTTTAAGGCCATTTCCGACACTTCTAAGGCCCGTAAAGCCAACTTTAAGGCCCTAAAATGATGCCTAAACATTGTGGACATGAAACATGCTCAAAAATATGCCGGATGTTGGTTCGTTTGGTCGTACAAACGCGATGTTCGCTTAATTACGACGGAATGCGCATAAGCGCGAAAAATGATCCAAATTGTGCGACGAATGGATTTTTGGCAAGCCAAACACTAAAGCATAATATAGTCATGCTTACATAAATTTTTGGATGTCCGGATGTATTCAGAACGTAAGTTATGCGCGAAAATGCAAACCTGTGCACTTTTTGACACTTTTAGTCCCTGAATGACCCAAAAATTTATTTTAGCACACCGAACCCCTCAAAGCCTATTTCTAAGCTATGTAAAGGATATTTATGGTATGTTTAACTTATGGTCATGTTCCGGAAATGTCTGTTCCAGTACGAATCATCATACTTTCGCAGTTTGTCAAGTTTAGTCCCTGTAAGCGAATTAACTTGTTTTTGCCATACCAAAGCCTTCAAAACTTATTTCTAAGTTATGTAAAGGTTATTTAAGGTATGTTAAACCAATGTCACTATTCCGGAGTGTTTGTTACATTTAAACTGGTTATATTTACGCATCGGTGCGCGTATAACCTTCCAGAAAGCGATTTAGAGTTTGGAATTGAACAAAAATTGATATGTGCAAATGATACACATATTTATACAAATCCCAAGTATGAAATACAATATTTCATTGCTACAGTATTTGTTTGATGGCCGCGGAGGCACAGGTGTTACAGTCTCCCCTACTTTAGGAAATTTCGTCCCGAAATTTATTTAGAGGGAACTTGTGAGAGTTTAAAACATGAAGTTGAAAAGATCGAACAACATTGGTTAGGGTTCTGAACTTCTAGTAACTTTAATAACATCATGCTTGCAATGTAAGAGGGATACTTATATACAAGTATATGAAGCGTCATTGGTGCGTCCACCGTACCTCCATTACATCGTTCACATTTTGTTATTGTTGTCACTATCGGTTCTTACACATAATAAATCTTACTGGGTTTCTGTGCACTAAATTTCATAATTATGTACGCGTCCATAATCAGACAATTCCTTGCACAGTTCACACAGTCTATTTTATAATGCGTAGGGTAAAACCAAATGAACAATCCTGTGATGAGTGTGACTAGACCGCCGTAGAGTCCTTTTAATTAAATCAATAAATGATCTAAATAGACTATCAAGGAGTCTGTCCAGCTACATCACTAGATGTCGTTCTTTAACCAGATTGTGAATCAATCTTCTTGACTAGACCACTAAAAGGGTCTCTTATGGATCATGGAGTGGTACTATATAATCCAAGGGTCTTAACTATTACATAGAAGCCCATTAAGGATTTAAGGTAGTACCTTTTTGAATATCCTCTATGAATCTCTCATATGAAGATACGAAAGGTTCTACGAGGATTTGGATAACGAATATCCAGAGTATACAAAAATATAGAAATGCATAAATGAAAACACCAAATATGTAAACACATAATCACATAACCACAAAATTTTTTGTTAATTTGTCTTGTTACTTGCGTACATGCATTTAAAGCACACTAGGAATCCATTCAGCGGATTTCATTTGGTACTTTAAACGTTATCAAGAATCTAACTATAAAGATAGAAAGATTTTTGAAGAGAAAATTCGATTTCGATTATAAAGAACCGAAATGTTCGAATTAAGGTACATAAGGAATCCAATTAAGGACTCTGATTTGTATGATAATCATCCACAAGGGTCTAAGTGTGAAGATAAAAAAAATCCCATATGGATTTTTAGAAGTCGAAGATGTTTAAAACCTTGCACGAGATGTGCTTATGTCAAAACATGAAGTAAAAATGCTTATGAGGTTGAGATGCTAGATATGTCAAGGCAACATATGAAGCAGAATTTTGAAGGTTTTGTCAATGTATGAGGAAAAATATTTTGAAAACTGTGCATGGGGTTTCTTTAAAAGAACGTGTTTAATGTTTTTGAAACCTTATATATAATACTGTTGAAATCATAAAGTAGGTGTAAAAAATGTTTTAAAATCATGCGAGATGAATTTTGAAATTATGTATAAGGTTTTTGAAAAACATGAATGATGCTTTTCGAAATCATGCACTTGATAAGAAAATGTACTGTGTAAATATTGTTTTCAGACTATATGAAATATTTTGAAATTAGGAAGGTTGGTTTTGATAACATGGCCAATGTTTTTGAAATAACATAGACAATGTATTTAGAAAAATCGTTTTCAAACTATATGAAATGTTTTGAGATCATGAAGATTGTTTTTGAAATACTTGTACTGTGTATGTTGAAAAATCAAAACGTAATGGGTATGAGATTTGAAAATATCCTTGGTTATCTAACCAAGGATTTAAAGGCACAGATGTGCAGAAGCATGATTACTCATAATGTCACTTTATTTTCTGTACTTTGTTTCTTTGAGTGAAACGAGTACTTAAAATTTTCGAGGGAATCATGAGCGATCATTTGAAAGAGAGAATCACAAGAGTAGTTTGTAAGGATCATAGTTCCTTAATACAGGTATTATAGGGAAATGCCATAAACACATATAATTATACTTGTATATCAGAATTGCGAACAACAACTTTTATTTATGAACGAGACATATTGTTTCACAATACACGAAAACAAAAGAAACAAAGGCATAAGACAACATCATCCTTTGTTCAGCCGAATGCTCATCCAAGGGTTGGATTTGCATTAGCAAGCTTTGGGCAGTTGTTCCTGAAATGGCTCGTATCGCCACAGTGGTAGCATGATCCAGGCAGAAAGCGAGCTTGAGCAGGATTGGCTTGTGGTCGGTTTGGACCACTTTGGTTTGGGGTAAATCGACAAACATTTGCCAGGTGACCGAGTCGCCCGCACTATGCACACCAACGACACTGTAGGTGAGCTAGGTGGTGTGCATTACATTTGTCGCATATTGGGGTTGTTCCCTTGTATTGCTTCTTAGCAGGTGGTGTTGCCACCCGGATGGTTCCTGCTTGATTTGGTGCAACTGCTGCCACGCAAACTTTTGCTGTATGACCTTTACGTCCACAAATTTGGCATTCGCGGCACTTCACATTAGCATGATGATAAAGGTTACATTTGTTGCACAAGGGTGAAGTTCCATTGTATGGCTTCCTAGCTGGTGGCCTTGCCACATGGCTAGGTCCCGCTTGATTAGGTGTAACCGCTGCGGGTTTCCTTGAAGCCTTACGCTTCCTTGATTTTGGTGTTGGCTTGACTTCTGCTTCCTTTGGTGGCTCTTGAGTGGCTTCATTGTCGAGACGGGAGGCTTCATTGCTGAGACGAGCCATGGCAATGCCTAAATCCACAGTCTTCTGAATCACTTCGCCTATTTGCTGGGCAAATTTGGCTGTTCGCTCGGACATTTGACCGTTGCTGAGAGGAAGAGACATACTAGAAGAAGAAGAAAGACATTGGAAGAAACAGGCGAAAGGTTATTGGATAATCAATACAGAATGGTAACGAATGAAAATCGTGATCATTTGTTTGTTACCTAAGGCAAATAAATGAGATGGTGACAAATCAAAGTAAATGGGTCAAAAATAATGTATCGCGAAGACATGCTCGCCTATAAGTGAACACTCATCCCAAGAATTCCTAGGTAAGCACAACTGGTCTCGCGTCTGATGAGATGTATACGAAGTGCTTGCCTAGACAGAAAACCCAGAATACAGGCATTCACCCTTCCAGTTTGCACATGTTCTCATTATATGACCCAAACTTTGACGAGATTTTGAAAATTCAAAGGGGTTCAAAACCTTGTAACAGAGGGTTCAAAACCTTACAATAGAGGGTTCAAAACCTAGTAATCAATCATCCTAGAACAGATGATTAGTTTTCAAAGCGGTTTTGAAATTTGTGTTCTTGTTGCGGTCGTCGCTTAAGGATAGGTGACGGTATTGTTTTATGACTAAACGCAAGTAAACTCGCGTTAGGGTCCTAAGAAGGTTATAGACTAGGTCAAAGTATTACTAATAACCTAATTCCCTATAACCATGAGCTCTGATACCAACTTTTCTGTCACACCCCGACCACGTATAACAACAAAACGTGGCGGAAACATCGGGGAGTGTTGTAACAGAATCATTGTTTCATAACACATGGAAATTGAAGTATTGTTTTATTGAATAAAATAGTTACAATGTTTTGACAATAAAAGAAACATAACATAAATAACTAGTCTTGCATCTTTTGTTGTCACTAAGGCCCAAGTCCGCCTAAGTGTATCTTGACCAATCCTATGCTTCATTTCCTGAAACACATGTGAAAATAGGTACGTCAGCATAAAAATGCCGGCGAGTACATAGGTTTTGCGAAAATAAGATTCATGACTTCTGTTTAAGAAAATGTTTAGTCATGAACCTTGAAATTTTCTTTGTCTTTGGAAATCATTTGAAAAACAATAAGTTCAGATGATATGTATAAATAAGAGAATAATGCATGGTTAAATGAATAACCATGTAAAATGAGTTTGTATACGTTAAGTTGTTTGTAAAACAATGTATTGTGAAAAGTATGTTATTTGTATAAAATGTCATGTGTCTTAAATTGAAATGATTTAAATAACGCTACGATATGTAATACCATACAATCACTTATATATAGGAAGTACCAGCGGCGTATCCACCATGCTTGTATCATATTACACACGCCTCGTTACTTAAATCACTTACGCAAACCAAACCAACAATGTAAGATATCTATGTTTAAACCAATTGTCAAATGTATTGAATAATATGTCAAAGTGTTTATGTCAAGATGTAAATCATGTAATGTAAAACAAATGTGATATGTATGGCTAGTGAAATGCATCAACTAAACCATAGGTGAAATGCACAAAACAAAGCATTGAAGTAAAACTTGGTTTAAATCAAAGTTATGTTTTGTGGGAAATGCATGATCAAATGTAAATCATGTTAAAATGTCTATGTCGAAATGTCTATGTCAAATGTCTATGTCAAAATGTCTATGTCAAAATGTCTTTGTGTAAACCATGTCAAAATATCATGTATGGCAAGTGGAATATATATGTATATATATATCCATTAAGCCATAGGTGAAAATGCACAAAACAATATATTGAAGTAAAACTTGGTTTAAATCAATGTTATGTCTTGTGGATATGCATGCTATACTGAATATGAACATTTATGCGGTGTTGTTATAATGCATACATCCAAGCCTTGCGACTGTGGAGATAAACCCTTAAACGACTTAAAGGATTATCTGTGCTTCATATCATCGAATTCGGTCATTCCTTCCAATCCCCACCAACCCGGGATTTCAGAAACGGGAGTTGTCAATTCCTATGGTACCACTACCTACTAACGAACGGCGTAGCTAATGTTAATGAATGTATTGTCCCATTTAAACAAACCAAATGTCATACCAAAATGTAAGCATGTGATGAAATGAAAATGTACTAAGTATGCAACAAATGAACATACATAGCATGTGATGTGATGTGATGTGATGTGATGTGATGTGATATGATGTGATGTGATGTAAAACAATGTACTAAGTAATGCACACAATGGGCACACCTAGCATGAAATGTCATGTAAAACGATGTACTAAGTAATGCACACAATGGGCACACCTAGCATAAACACAATGAAATCATGTACTATAAGTGTACTATTGAACATAATAAGCATATGATATGAAAACATGGAAAGCATGAAAGTAACAAGTAGGCACATGTGTTCCACCCCAAAACAGTTTAGAAAACAGTAAAAGAGGGGTCTATGTACTCACTTGAGATTTCTCAGAAGTCTTAAGATAACCACCAAGCAACGCTAGAGATCACGGAATCAAACGGCACCTAATATAGGTAACTATGTTAATAAACCGGACCTATATCGGAGGATTTGATAGAATGAGGGTTCGTAAACCAAACGAGTGTAGAGACTCGTGTCATTTGGTTTAACAAAGCCTACATACTAAATGAAACCTAATATAAATGCTTACGACCCATTACGACCCGTTTAGGTAGCTTATGCTACTTTAACGCGTCGTTCGCGTGAAACGCGTTCGGACCGCCTAACTAGCCCTATGACAAGTGTTATATGCCTAAACATGTTACATAATAAGTTTTGTGACAAAAGTTTAGGTTACATATGCTTAATTACCAATTATACATGAAAAGGGTATTCTGGTAATTTACCTAAGGCATATAAACTTCCTATCATACAACTACTCAAACGATGTGACCGTAGGGTATAACCTCGGAAGGTTATTCCCTATACTAAGGTCACCTAAGGTGTTTGGTCGGATCCTAATGATCGACCAAATGGGTCGGGTTCGAAAGCATAAGCGACTGATCAAGTCGCTTACCCTTACGACCCTAGACAACGTGGTAATCAGTAGGCATAGTCCCAAGGGACTATAACCATCGTGATTACAATCACGTTGCGAAGTTCAAACGAACTTCGCATTGACCATAAGCTGGTCAACGCTGAAAGTCAAACAAAGTTTGACTTTCGGACTCGAAAAGCAATAAAAGAACGAAAGAATACTTACGAAGGGTCCCCGAATGCTAATCCCGATCCAAGTAACTCAGGTATGAAACAAAGGTTTCAACTTAGAGCTCCTCAAATCAGAATTCTAGTGAGTTTTGCAATGGGTGGGGTGGGGTATTTATAGTTTTCGGGTAACCGTTAAGATCGTTTCATGGAAACCGTGCTCGAACCCCACCCGTACATGTGTTGGCAAGTTGTGGTGACTAAAAATTGGTTCTTATCAGCTGACTAGGCAAGTGTGAGTGTGTGGATGAGGATTAAACAGCTGCAACCTGCTGTTAGATCCATTTAATCTGGTTAGAAGGGGCCATGCAGCCCGCTTCAGGATTCACAAAGGCTCAGGCGGGCCGTTTGGGCCTGTCAGATCAACAATAAGTTTCAGAATTTACAGTTTCAGTCCCTGCATGTGTTTAAGGCCATTTCCGACACTTCTAAGGCCCGTAAAGCCAACTTTAAGGCCCTAAAATGATGCCTAAACATTGTGGACATGAAACATGCTCAAAAATATGTCGGATGTTGGTTCGTTTGGTCGTACGAACGCGATGTTCGCTTAATTACGACGGAATGCGCATAAGCGCGAAAAATGAACCAAATTGCGCGACGAATGGATTTTTGGCAAGCCAAACACTAAAGCATAATATAGTCATGCTTACATAAATTTTTGGATGTCTGGATGTATTCAGAACGTAAGTTTTGCGCGAAAATGCAAACTTGTGCACTTTTTGACACTTTTAGTCCCTGAATGACCCAAAAGTTTATTTTAGCACACCGAACCCCTCAAAGCCTATTTCTAAGCTATGTAAAGGATATTTATGGTATGTTTAACTTATGGTCATGTTCCGGAAATGTCTGTTCCAGTACGAATCATCATACTTTCGCAGTTTGTCAAGTTTAGTCCCTGTAAGCGAATTAACTTGTTTTTGCCATACCAAAGCCTTCAAAACTTATTTCTAAGTTATGTAAAGGTTATTTAAGGTATGTTAAGACAATGTCACTATTCCGGAGTGTTTGTTACATTTAAACTGGTTATATTTACGCATCGGTGCGCGTATAACCTTCCAGAAAGCGATTTAGAGTTTGGAATTGAACAAAAATTGATATGTGCAAATGATACACATATTTATACAAATCCCAAGTATGAAATACAATATTTCATTGCTACAGTATTTGTTTGATGGCCGCGGAGGCACAGGTGTTACATAAATAGCAGTGTGGCCCTTTCGCAAACACTTCTGGGCGTTAAGGAAAGAGATGATGCCTACGACAGCACCACTCTTGTCTCCACGAATAACGAGAGCTTCCTCACCAGGACGAGGAATGCGAACGATTTTCTCCTTGCAAAGAATCTCTGCTCGATGTTGGGATAACCAATCCATCCCAATGACGATGTCGAAGCTACCAAAAACGATGGGGATAAGGTCGATAGAGAAGGTCTGACCTGCTAAAATGAGATTACAACCATTAACTATATGTGTGGCCTCAAGACTTTTACCGTTTGCTAGTTCTACGACATGCTTGGTGTTTAAGGGGATTGGGGTACGCTTAAGCATCTGACTAACTTTTAAGGACACATAACTAGTAACGGCACCCGAATCGAATAAAACGGAAACAAAGAAATCATCCAGTAGAAACTTACCCGTCACAATGTTGGGATTGTTCCCTGCTTCATCTTGCCCAATCGCGAACTCACGTCCTCTGGCACCATTATCATCCTTGTTGTCCCTGTTGTTGTTTCCATTGCCCTGGTTGTTGCTATTGTTGTTGCGATCCTGATTCAACAGTGGGCATTTTATTTTAAAGTGTCCCTCTACTCCACACTGAAAGCACCCTATATTGTTACCGTATTGTTGTTGCTGCTGGTGGTTCTGTGGAGCTTGTTGCTGCTGCTGACGATTCTAACTCGTAGGATATGGGCTCATGCAATCCCTAGCCCCATGCCCTTTCTTATTGCACCGTTCACAACGTTTCCTTAAAATGACATGCTGTGGTGCCATTGGCACTTGTTGCACTTCGGCTTATTTCCTAGGTATCCAACCTGATTGTGGTCGTTCAGCCTACGCTGCTTGAGTTTCTTTTGCGAATCTTGTTGTTTCATAGAGCTAGGACCCTCACCTTGGTAATTATTCCATATACGCTTACTGCTACCAAAGGCATTTGTAGTAGTAAAGTTACGCTTGGGCAGTTTGCCCTCTTCCACCGCCTGTTGGGTGAGTTGGTGCGCCAAACGGACGACTTGCTGGATCGTGGTGGGATTGGCCGTAATTACTGAACCTTGAATTTCCGGGACTAAGCCTCTAAGGTATAGCTCGATTCATTTATAGATAGGCTGTGACAAGTTAGGACATAAGGTCATCAAGTCGTTGGACCTTTTTGTGTACGCCTCGATCTCTGATCCTTCCATCTTCAAACCATAATATTCCACTTCAAGTTTCAGAATGTCGTCCTTGTGACAAAATTCTTCCTTGATCAAATCCTTGAAGTCGCTCCAGGGGGTGGCGTTTGCGTCTGCCAACCCGAGCATTTGAACTTGCGTGTTCCACCAGGAAAACGCTTTCCCTTGTAAGGTGCTAGCAGCATACTCTACTCGTTTGCTGGTAGGGCTCTCACTTTCTTCGAATGCAGATTCGACCCTTCGGATCCAGTGTAGGTGACCTATCGCTCCTTCGGTGCCATCGAATGTGTGAGGTTTGCATTCCCAGAATGCCTTGAAGGTGCCAAATTGGGTGTGTGGGGGTTGGCCTCCTGTTTGGGTTGCTAAAGCCTCAGCGATTCGAGCATCTATTAGGGTCATTAACTGGTCTTACATCATGCGAATTTCACCACCACGTTCTCCTCCATGTCCACTCATGATCTTCACATTCAATGAGTAAAAATGAGAATGAGGATGTAGGAGTGCGAAAAGAATGACAGAAGAGAGTGAGCACATAGGGTTTCAGACAACCAGGTGCATGTCAAGTGGGTACATTAAAGCTAATAAGCAATAGGCTACTATGTTAACCAAACATACCATAATCAATACACTACGTAAACTAACAGGCAGGCAATACAATATAAACCATATCACCTATAGTGTTGAGTCTTGCACGTGGAGCGAAGTGTCGTTGTGGATCGTTGAGCACTGTACAGGTTATAGTCTGGTTTTGTCAAAAAGCTTTTCCCTTTTTAAAACCAAATTCACTATAACCAATGGCTCTGATACCAATCTGTCACACCCCCAAATTTCACAAGCAGAGTATCACCGCAGGGAGCGTGACATGACCAGGATCAAGCCACCAATCATATTGAACAATGAATTAAAGTAAATATAAAACCAACCACAATATAATTGGTGCCCAAAAGAAGTTGACCAAGTTCAAGATATCAGCGGAAGCATGAAGTTTAAAACCAAAACATAAGTTTAAAAGTTCAAATGTTTAACATGGAACTCAACAGTCCATGTCCCACAACAACCTCTCCTTCCTGTGCAAGCTCCATCTATCAACCTAGCGACCTGCAAGGCATATAGTAACAAATCAACAACAAAGTTGAGCGAGTTCACAGTTGGTGTTCATTTTAAAGTTGTTCCAAAAACCATAAGTTATCTCAAAAACCATGAGTTAACCATTTCCTTGTTTCCCAAACCATAAACAGTGGGGGCTACCCCATGTTAACCACTAGACCCGTTACCATATCGATCACTGACTAAAGACATGTTTATGTGCCCTGCATCAATGTCTATCATCATTGACTAAGTGCCCAGATCCATTAGTCCACTCCCGTCCTCTGTGGCACGGTGTGAGGCTTGTCAAACCTAATAGCGCTATTTAACTAATGACCCGTTCGCCATTGGCCCGGCGATTAAGTCGATATAAAAATGAGGGACTTCATGATAGAGTTTTGTCTAGTAAGTTAAAGGTTGTCCTACCCAAGGAGGACCGAGGTACATATTCTACCCAAGGAGAATAAGTAGGTTTCATTTTAGTTCCTTAACCCATTCCCAAACCACCGGGAATCCCATGCCTTGTAGAAAGTGTAAACTCACCTTAGGTTAGCTCGGCAGATAAACAAGAGGTCAATCGAGCTGCTAGAGGTCAACCACGTCCTAACATGGTTACCGTACAAGTCAGGTCTAGGTTCAAGTAGTGCACATAGGTTTACACATAAGCTAACAGGTTACGAACACGTAATGATCAAGGCAAACACATAGAACACGTTAACAGTCAGGTACACACATAATGTCCAAATTGTGCGACTCAGATGATTGGGCTGTTGAGCTTGTGCGAGCCCAATCATCTTGTGCGATTCAATATTAAAGCCCAATGACAACCGGCCCAACCAGTTGTGCGTCCAGCACAATCTTGTGTGACTCACAACGGGTTGTGCGATTGGAAACATACCCGGCCCAAAACATGCAACCCAATACCCCTACGGCCCAAACAATCAAACGAACACCTAACTTGTGCGATCCAAAATACTTGTGCGATTTATGCGGCCCAATTACTTGTGGAGCCCAACTGCTTTGTGCGATCAGGCCCAATTTAAGGTGTGGCCCAATTACGTTGTACGATTGGGGTGGTCTTGTGCGACTCACCCTCACTTGTGCGATTGGCTACTTGATTTCCTTAAATTATGCATTCAGTTACATGTTGCCTAATTAAGTTAGTTCAATTACCAATCAATTTGTATGAATACCAATCCTCAACAACAACTAACCATGAAATCATACAGCTAATCGGATCAAACCCAATCTATTATCCTTCTAGTTGTATTGATCCTTGATTAACACATTTAGCACAATGATTCACAAGAATCCTAACCCATCTAATTAAAAAAAATAACAATTATTATCATGCACCTCATCACATTTAATTTGTAAATTCTCAAGAACATCAAAATATTTATCATGCAATCCCTAGTGTACTAGTAAATCGCCATACACATTAACATCATACAATCCAATTAGCTAATCATCAATATTCAATTCGAACCATGCAAGATCATATTGTTTATAACAACCCTAAACCATGCTTCCAGCCGAAAACAAGATCGACACCACACTTCAACCATTCAGTTCATCAATACATGATTATGACCAGTAACGAATGTGAATCAACAAGGATGGATCATACTAACCAAATGCGTATAGTGTGCCGATTGAACGAGAGAGATGGTATCACACGAAGGGGTCTTCAAGGAATATGGGGTTGCCGTCGGGTTGTGGGAGAGGAGAAAGGAGAATTAGGATTTGAGGTTATGTTTTTCCAAAATCATAAACACCCCACCCCCTCCCTCTTGTATGCGAAACATGTGGGGTTTTGGGCTTGGCCGGTTGGGTTTGACGAAGATTGTGGGCTGAGGACTAACTCAACACCATTAAGGGGTGTGCGGTTAGTGATTGAGTGTGCGACCCGGAACCATGTGCAACCGAGATTTCATTAATATACATACTCACCACATATTCACATAATACGTAAACATAACTAACTCATGCTCATTCAATTACAAACTACACATCAACTAGTCACATAGTGTTCGTATAAGTTACATCCAAGCACGACGAAAGGTTCGGAAATACGAGTTGTCACAAAACACATTATGTGACCATAGTTGTATAGGGAATAACCTTCCGAGGTTAAACCTTATGGTCACTTCGTTTAATTAGTTGTATGATAGGTAGTTTATATGTGATGTGTGCAAAATGCAACATATAAATTACATCAAATGTGGCATAAAACTAACCCTTTTTTAGTACTAATGTTGGAAAAAGTGTGTTTTTGTCTTCCTTTTGTATTTTCAGGATTAAATGAGCTCAAATGAACAAAAGAAGCAAAAATGCAGCCAAATCTAACAATAATACAAGAAAAGGAATAAACGTGGCATGCCCGACCCCTCAACAGCATCTCCCCAAGCAAAAACAAGAGACCAGAAGGCTGAACACGCCCCGTGCTCAGTGAACACGGGGGCGTGCCCAAGTGTCTGCAGAAAAGACAAAGTTGTAGAAGCTTCTATCACCCCCCACGGGGGCGTGCCCAGCGGACACGGGGCCGTGGTCAACACAAACATTCACAGAATCGAGGGCAAATCATGTTAGTACAGATACGCTTCTGCACACGGGATCGTGCCCAGCGGACACGGGGGCGTGGTCAACTAATGCAGACAAACTGCATTTAATGAAGAAAGAGAAGATGGGTGGACACGGGGCCGTGCCCAATGGACACGGGGCCGTGCCCAATGGACACGGGGCCGTGTTCGAGCTTCTGTGCAGGCTATAAATAGGGGTGCTTAGCTCACTTGCAAACCATCCCTTGGCAAACCACCTCTCTCACACTTCACCCACCCACCACCACCATCACAACCCACATCCACCACCATCATCCATCATCCATCATAGAGTGTGTGAGTAGTCTCGGGATCCAAGATTGATCGCACGACTTCTTGACAATCAAAGGCCATGTTTGCCTAAGTATCTTACATCACTTGGTGAAGACAAGCATTTAGTGTAATACTTTTTATTTTTAATCTTTTCGCACTTTTTATTTGGTTATGCATTAATGACTTTAATAACTAGTTTCTTATGTTGAAGGTGAATCTTCCTTATCATTTGTCCGTGGTGTCTTGGCATTATTTTACTGTCTATATAAAATAAAAGATTTACACCATTCAGATCTCCAAGGTCTATATGGAGATATGTTGGCTACCTGGTAGGGGGTTAAGGGAATGGTTTGGTAAGAGTCTTGCCTTGTTCAGTGTATAGATCCTGCAAGGACCTGGGTCAATTTTAGTAGGACCTCCTTCAATACCCACTGGTATTGGATGGCGGGGGTCCGAACTCATTGATCCCCTCATATGTAAGCTACTATTAAAACTTTAACCCGGCTACTTAGGATTGTTCGCTGAACATGCCCCCGTCCCGTGCCCAGGCTTCTGTTTCTTTTTAATGATTTTTGTTACTGGCAACCTGAACACGGGGCCATGCCCGGACACCACGGGCCCGTGTCCAGATGCCCAGTAACATAAAAATTTGTTTTTAAACACACTTTTACACATTCAATCAACCTAAAAACTTATTTTTGGGACACATTGAGGACAATGTGTAATTTAAGTGTGGGAGGATGCTAAAACCTTGAAATTTTGCAAGTCCTAATTACAAGCCTTACACAAAACTCTATTGGAACCGCTAAACACCCCAATTTTTTTCAAAATCTTTTCATTTTTTTTCTTGTCTTGGTTTAATTTGGGAATTACAAGTTCTAAAAAGGTTATATTTTTATAAATTTACAACCGATAGCGTCGAGATAAAAAGAACCAACATAAGAAAATTATGAAACGGCATGACAAATCTAGTTAAAATATGATTATATATACTTGATCACATAAAAACCCATTCCCACAAAAAGTGAGTTTTGAGCCTTTATTGAGCATAAAAATATACATCTTTAAACTAAATACTCATTTTTCGTTTCTTGTGTGAATAGCCGCTTGGTTCTTATGACTCTAGAACTTGCCATGACGATACATTCCCGGTCCTTACCAACTTAAACCCAAGTAAGTAAACGATGGAGGCATTAGGACTAACCCTTTTTCTTTCAACACCATTATTTTTCTTTTTTTTACCACCTACCCAAAATCCCCCTAGTTGAGCCTAAACCTTTTCATTTCTTAACCCAAAGCTAACACGCTTTTTACCCACCAAAATGCTTTTTCATTTTAAACCCTTTATTTTAGTAACAAAGCTCGGTTTTCTTGTGACTTCCTTATCAAAAGAAAAATCATAAAGAAGAAAAGAAAAATGAAGTTAGCAATAAACAAACAAAGCTCATCAAAAGAAGGCTTGTTTGAGTAATGCTTCATTGGAATAAAAAGTCACAACAACAAAATGTTTTACGAAAACCGACGTTTTTTTACGCCTTTCGCCCTTTTTCTACTAACCACTAACCCAACCACCTACCTTTAACCCAAGCCTAACCCTTCCCCCAAAAGTCCTCTTGATATTTACAAAGGTTTATAGTTAAAAAGGAGGAGGATTGATTGCTTAGCAAGCCTATGGTAGGAGTAAGTTCCATGCCGCTCTCGAGTGCTTCACAAAAATACATCTTCGGCCGAGTGTTGAGTGATCCCCCGTGAGGTATGTGAACTTGTATATAAATGGAATTTTAAAGAGGCATGTTATGCCCTAATAAGTAATTGATCTTATGTAATGTTCTAAATAAATCATGACGAATAGGATTGTAAATAAAATAAAAATAAAACCTAATAAAGAATCTTGGAATCCCGACACTCTATGACAAGCCCAAAAACCTTCTCTTCTACCCATTCCATTTGGGAGTGTAAGCCACATTATAAAGAGTTTTGCTTGAGGACAAGCAAAGATTCAAGTGTGGGGGTATTTAATGTGTGCAAAATGCAACATATAAATTACATCAAATGTGGCATAAAACTAACCCTTTTTTAGTACTAATGTTGGAAAAAGTGTGTTTTTGTCTTCCTTTTGTATTTTCAGGATTAAATGAGCTCAAATGAATAAAAGAAACAAAAATGCAGCCAAATCTAACAATAATACAAGAAAAGGAATAAACGTGGCATGCCCAACCCCTCGACAGCATCTCCCCAAGCAAAAACAAGAGAACGGAAGGCTGAACAAGCCCCGTTCTCATTGAACACGGGGGCGTGCCCAAGTGTCTGCAGAAAAGACAAAGTTGTAGAAGCTTCTATCACCCACCACGGGGGCGTGCCCAGCGGACACGGGGCCATGGTCAACGCAAAGATTCGCAGAATATGGGCAAATCTTGATAGTACAGATACGCTTCTGCACACGGGGTCGTGCCCAGCGGATACGGGGGCGTGGTCAACTAATGCAGACAAACTGCATTTAATGAAGAAAGAGAAGATGGGTGGACACGGGGCCATGTCCGGGCTTCCGTGCTGGCTATAAATAGGAGTGCTTGGCTCACTTGCAAACCATCCCTTGGCAAACCACCTCTCGCACACTTCACCCACCCACCACCACCATCACAACCCACATCCACCACCATCATCCATCATAGAGTGTGTGAGTAGTCTCGGGATCCAAGATTGATCGCACGACTTCTTGACAATCAAAGGCCATGTTTGCCTAAGTATCTTACATCACTTGGTGAAGACAAGCATTTAGTGTAATACTTTTTATTTTTAATCTTTTCGCACTTTTTATTTGGTTATGCATTAATGACTTTAATAACTAGTTTCTTATGTTGAAGGTGAATCTTCCTTATCATTTGTCCGTGGTGTCTTGGCATTATTTTACTGTCTATATAAAATAAAAGATTTACACCATTCAGATCTCCAAGGTCTATATGGAGATATGTTGGCTACCTGGTAGGGGGTTAAGGGAATGGTTTGGTAAGAGTCTTGCCTTGTTCAGTGTATAGATCCTGCAAGGACCTGGGTCAATTTTAGTAGGACCTCCTTCAATACCCACTGGTATTGGATGGCGGGGGTCCGAACTCATTGATCCCCTCATATGTAAGCTACTATTAAAACTTTAACCCGGCTACTTAGGATTGTATCCCTGCTGACTCAAACTACTTAGCCAAGGGTAACGTCACCTTCAAATGAGGGGCCTACCATATTATGCATTAAGAACTTAATTAATTATCTTTCAATAATCCAACCCTTTAGGATTGTATCCTTGCTGACTCAAACTACTGGGTTGAGGGTAACGTCACCTTCAAAATATGGGCCTACTACTATAACTAAGATAATCTCTTAAAAAGTGCAAAAGTGAGAAAATAATCAAAGGTTACACTAAAGGCGAGTCGGATCCAAGTGATTCATCTTGTCTATCTGTTTTTGACGTTTATTTTTATTTTTTAGCATTTGTAGTTAGTTTTATTTTCTTGTTTAAAAACCTTTTTTCTAAATTTTTTATTTGATTAGACATTGAGGATAAACCGGTACTAAAACTCTTGTGTCCTTGGACGACCTCGGTATCTTACCAACACTATACTACGCTCACGATGGGTGCACTTTCCCATATGTATGTCTAGTGTTAGTAAATATCATGTTTTATAAATTTAAAACTTGACTAACGTGTTAAAAAGGGCTTAAAATATACTTAAATATATATACACGACCGCACACATCAATATGCCTTAGGAAAAATGACCAAAATACCTTTTTTGCGCATAATTTAAATTTAAGCATATGTAACCAAGTTTTTGACACTTAAACTGATTTAGCAACATTATTAAACATGTTAAGGCATATAATACTTATCATAAGGCTATTTAGGCTATCCAAACATGCTATTGCGCAAATGACGCGTTAAAGTAGCGTAAACTACCTTAACAGGTCATAACGGGTCAAAAGCACTTAGGTTAGGTCTCAAATCAGAATGTAGGATTGTTTAAACCATATCATATGAGTTCCAACACTCATTTGGTTTACAATACCTCATTCTATCTGATTCCTTGATTTATGTCCCGTTACACTAATATAGTATTCTATACACTAGGAACCACTTCAACACTTGAACTCTTGGTCCTTTGAGCTTTGTTATATCATTTGAACAAGACCTATATGCAATCCCAAGTGAGTACATAGTTCCCCTCTTTTACCGTTTTCAAATGTTTTGGGGTGATTCATATGTGTAACCAATTCGTTTTCCAATGTGTGGCATATATGTGTTTACTAAGTGCTTTTATGTGTAGTATTCCGATTATGAAAACTTGACAGTTATACAAATCCTTATAGGATCTATCTATCTTCAGAGTTAGATTCTTGTAGGATATATGAAGTATAGTCTTAGATCTTCCTATCTTCATAGTGAGATTTTTAAGAAGTACTTTACAAGACAATGGTTATGGGTTATGTGTAGAGATTGTTGGTGATTTAGATAATGAAACTAGAGTAATACAATAAGGACATGGTGGATACGCCGCTGGTACTTCCTATATATAAGTGTGCTTATTGTATTGCTGTAACACCTCGTAAAATCATGTCCAATATAGTAAAGACACGTGTCATGGACTTTAAACGTGTAATGAATTGATTCCGAGGGACTAAAGTTGACAAACGAAGAAAGTATGTATGTGAAAGGATCCAGAGTGCCAACAATTGAGAATTTTGCCTTTTAACAATCCTACACGATGTTTATATTCTTAAACGAATGAACTGTGAAATGTATGAAGCCGTTTGTGAAAGAAAGTGAGAGTTTACAAGACGCGAGGGTTAAATGTGTCAACATGTTAAATTACTACCTCTGAGTAACCTTTTAATGAACCCGAGACTTTGTAATGATTAATTATACTCCCTAGAACAAGTGACAAAAAATTCACGAGGTTTTGATATCGTTTGATATTAAATACGTTAACTTTCGTAAATAAAGGGTTAAAAGCGTCAACAAGGCAAAACTTGAGTTTTCGGTTATCGTTTAACGAAGCCAGCCCTAACGATGTTTGGTTATATTCTAAGGATCATCAAAATATAAATTTTATGGGTTAAAAGTGTTTGAAATGAAAGTTATTATGTTTTAAAAGGTCCAGGGGGTGAAACTGTCAAGTTTGAAACTTGTTTGGTTGGTCACCCTTGTGGTGGCGTCACGCCACACCCACACTACTCTGCCGTCGCGTGACACGATGGCTTAAACTGGGTAGAAACATGCACAGGTGCAGGTTACTGCACCTCTCTTCTTCAATTCAGCCATGCACTCACACAACTCGATGCTATGGACTATTTGCTGGTATTTTAAAACCACCTGGACACCTGTTAGCATCAGAGAACACCACAAAACACCTGGACTGATCTGGTGAAGACCTCTTGTAGTATAAATAGGGGCCTGGAGTGGTTCTTTCATTTGCACAAGTTCAAATTCTCAAACTCTCAATCTCTAAGCTTTCAAATACCTTCTCTGGAGCATCCAAACTTGGAAGGAAGCTCTCTTAGTCTAATTTTTCGTGCTAAGGACCATTGTAAGTGTACTTAGCCTCTGTAGTTAAGTTTTCATTAGCTTAATAACCGAAAGTCAAAGATATCGTAATGATACTTTGACTTTGTGATTAATCACTAACGGTCCAGCCATTATTCGAATTTAAAGTGGCTATGTGTTGGTAATTATGTAGGTGTTAAACCCTTAAAAGGGCACCTTCTAATTATCACGTTATCTCAGTCAATTGTCGGGTCAAACTACTTAACAGAAAAGTCAAACGAGTCAATTTTTACAAAATAAATTATAACTGATAATGTAGAAGCTATAAAATACATTTTATCACTTAAACAACTTGCTAAATAATATAAGAACATGTTTAGGCATGTTCAACCCGACAGTTCTGAGTATTAGGCTCGGTTCACAACCGAAAGTCGCAAAAGTAGACTTTTGCTTTGACTTTCAGTTCTGACCCGAGTTAGCTTAGTTTAGTTATATCTTAGGGTTCCTTTGGTACCATATTATATGTTAGTATAACTCTCTGAAGTTATACTACATGGTTCCTTAGAAATCAGAGATTTCATGCATGTTCCGTTATTTGCTTAAAATTGACCATTTTGCCCTTTTGTTATTAAAACGAGATTTTTGAAAATGTGAGAGGACAAAAAGTTTTATTACTAATATATAAGTATATCCTAAAAATTTTACATCTGTTTCTGGTCTAAAATAAAAGTAATGCAAGATATCGTAAAACAAAAGCTTTTTGTTAATTAAATGGCATTTTCAGTATAAATCATATTTAGACCCAATTTTTGGCACCAAACTTCCTACCCATTGTTAAGATATAATATTTAGGGATTTTTGGAAATTTTTGTCAAATTTTATACTGACCATAGTATAGAGTTCTAGCATAAATCCGGTAATTGACGATAATGCCCTTTTCATTAATAAAATGAGTTATACATATTATTTTGATACCAAACCTTTTCCTACTAATAGTATATGTTAAATAAAATATTTTAAGCAGTTAAGACTGATCAAATTCTCAGATTTCCTTAAACATATCAAATATCGTCAAATATCGACTTTTATGCGAATTAGGCGCATAATATGGTTTAAAACCATATTTAGCACCTAAGACTTGTTACCTGCTGATTTTATAAATAAATTTTGATACTTTAACAGTAAGTATAAGTATTGAACTCAGATTTCCAAATTTAACCTTAAAAGCATATGTGAAATGACCAAAATGCCCATACGGTGCATAGTTTGGCCATAAATGATTAAACACACATATGCATGATATCTTGCTGATATAACAACATAAAATAAATATTTTTACAGAATGTTTTGGGCCAGAACCTCAGTTTGTGTTTAAACCTCTTTTATAAACTTTAAAATGACCAAAATACCCTTTCGGGACTTAAATTGGTTTTAAATTCGTTTTGGGCATAATGAAAGATATCCTACTGATATCATAACATAATTTAAGCATAATAACTATCGGAACTTGTATATGACTCATCTGGCTACCCGTTATGCATATACGCGTTCGGTACAATTTATGTAACTAGTTTGCATAAATTAGCCGAAACGGGTCAAACCTTATCATTTTTACTTCAAAATCCAGAATGTATTTAGTTTACCCATTTTATACAAGTCTTCATACTTGCTGGGTCTAAAACACATTCTAATCCAGTCTTCGCTTAATCTTGCATTTTGTATCGTAAACCTTTCATTAAAACTAACCGGTCAAAGTTATAACTTAAATAAGACCCGTTAGGAATCTAATAGGTTATTAAAACCTTCGTTCCAGATTAGGAGCCCAGTAAAAGCTCCTTGTACTTGCTGATTTGAAAATACGATTGAGAATAAATTACATTTAGCTCAGGTAAATACTTTTAACTAATTTTCCCTTATACGGGCTTGGGATACGGTAAATTATTACCGCTTGATCGGGTATTGAATATTTAATCGATTAGTGGTTAAATCATTGAGATAACCCATTTTAATCTGTTTTATTTGGTACAAAGCCTTTGGGGGGTTAATGACCGTGTCCTGGATATCCTCGGCTTATTCATTAGAAATGGCCACGACTTAAGCACGGGGTGTAGGCATACACCTGATAGTTGCGTATGTAAAACTGTATCTCACTCATGAGGAAACTTCTTGTGGGCCTATACTAGTGGTGTGTCTATTAATCTTGTTCCGGCCCTTCTAACTGGGCCCTGAACGGACGACAAACATATAAATCTGTATACAAGATTATTTTGATAATTGTCCCAAGTTATAAAAGATTTTATGCCTTGTGCATCCAAACCAATTTTATAAACACTTTTAAAAAAGAGTCAGTTAATTGTATTTACCAGTGTAAACTGACGTATTTTTTTCAAAAAGATTAAGTGCAGGTACTATACGAAATGGGCTGGAACTCCTGGGTATTAGTTAAAGAGTCATGCAAGCTCTTAATACTTTAAGTCTGTTGAACAATAATTACTTTCTGTTTTAGATCCGCCTGTGGATCCATTTACAACCGTTGTGTAATATTTTATTATACTTTTCAATTTCGGTTTGTAATATTACTTTAGACTTCCGCTGTGCATTAAACTGTGATTATTTGACTATGATGATATCAACTACGTCACGATACTCCCCACCGGGCCCACCGGTAATACGTGGAAATATCGGGGTGTGAAAATTACCCTTCGTGGCGTTGTCCCGAATCACCATTAGGATTTAGGATGTTATGATTCAAAGATTCAATGTGACAGAAACCAAATCCTTATAGCATTTATCTATCTTCATAGACTGATTCTTGTAGGATGTTTAAAGTACTAATATTTGAGTCCTTGTTTGGATTCATTGTGTACTTTAATGCGTATGTGACTAGACAATGTGACAGAAACCAAATCCTTATAGCATCTATCTATCTTCATAGATTGATTCTTGTAGGATGTTTAAAGTACTAATATTGGAGTCCTTGTTTGGATTCATTGTGTACTTCAATATTGTTAAAAGCATGATATGAAAGTGCATGATCTTTATTGTAATAACCGAAAATAATAATAATAATAATAATAATAATAATAATAATAGTAACTTTTTTTCTTTTCTATTTAAATAAAACTAGAAAGTAACAAACAATAATTTACAAGTGGAAAAAAATGCAGAAGGGAAATGCATGGATAAAACTTTTGTCAGACAACTTGCCTAAATGGGGTGGATGAGAATTCCTTTTGAATAAAATAGTATTTTGCATGAATTATTTCCTCTGAATTATTGAAACTTTCATCAACGAGTACTTCCTTTTCCCTCTATAAATAGAGAGTTTAATTCTCTTGCAAAGCATCCCCAACATCCTTCAAGCACTACATTTTTTTCCCATCAACTCTAACTAAGACAAGAAAACCCTGTTCCGGTAACAGTAACCAAAACCGAAACCGAACACCATACCGACACCACTTCTCATTCACCACCATGCCTACTAAACCACTTTACTATCTCTACTAAACCACTCGAAGCTTTAACCACGAAAAACGTACTACCTGAAACCATTTCCGGTGAATAAATACTAATTCCGACGATACTTACTATAACAACCCTCCTTAAAATATTTTAGACACCCCTAAATGTCCTAAAATACACCCCGTATACGAGAATTAGGCCCGAAATACCTTAAAATTTACAAATAAATCAAAATCAGGGGTGCGCTCGCGGGGCGCGACCCCCTTGTCTATTTTAGTCGCGGGCCGCGCAGCTCAAAATCAGGCAAACACCTGGTGCCTCCACATGTCAATGACTTAGGAAACCCAAACCGCCTTTATGACTCTCGCGGGGCGTGAAGACTTTGTCTTCAGCTCTCGCGGGCCGTGAGGAAATGGTTGTCAGGCCCTATAAATTGGACGATCTAGCTTCAGTTGTTTTTGTTCATTTCTTGATTCTCTCTCTCAAATTCTAAATTAAAGAATTAATATCGGGTATAATACCCCTAATAAGTGAAGCTCTGCCTCGTTGTAAGAATTATAACCCCGGTTACATATTAGATACGCTGCCTGATTGATCTAGTGCTCCGTAACGTCTGTCAAGGCTCTGCCTGACGTAGTCGTTGGAGTTCTGTCTCGGGGAGGGTATAACTAATGTAAAATGGGTTATTATACTAATGCGTGTGCGTTGTTTAAATTAATAGATTATAACCAGGAAGTCACAAGGAAAATACCTAAAATAGCAATGTGAGTAATCTCTTTTTTGTAAACCTTTTTGCAAACTGTTTTTACAAAACCTCAATATTTTAAATTATATTTAACAGTGATTGAGTATTTGTAATTCTACAATTGTCGTCGGTATGTTGGGGTTTTGTATACAAAATTTGTTACTACACTGTGAGTAGTAACATGACCACCAGTCATTGATTGACAATACCGTGGGTGGTAATTAAAGTAAGAATTTGAAATAAATGTAACTACGCGATCGCCCTCAATCCTGTAAAATGATAAAAACCTGTTTTGATTAAACTGGGATTCGCTCACCAGTATTTCTTGCTGACAAATGTTTTAAACACGTGTTTCAGGTAACTTAGTATGAAGCCCATAAAAGCCAGCTGGAGAGCACTGAAGGCTTAGAAAAGTGGCTATAACAGTTACCTAAATAAAAAGGAGAATTGTTTTCAATAACTAGGGTTTATCCCTATAAATATCTTCAAATGAAAAGTTGGATTTTGTTCTACTTGTTATTATAAATGTATTATCAGAAAAACTTGGGTTTTATCCCATTCATCTATTTTAAACAAAATGGTGTTTAACTCTGATAAAAATATTTCCTAACTACTGTCCTGATGAAAATTTCCGCTGCCAAAACTGATAAACACCGATACCACCGAATGTGAGAAGCTCGCGGCCGCCCGCCTCCCGGGGCAAAGGGTCGGGGGCTGTGACACTTACATACTTTCCGACGACGTCTTTCGTAACCGAAACGTGTTTTTGACCAAGGTAACCATAAGCTAAATTTTTATTTTTGATACTTTAAGGTTAAACTATAATGAAAATGGAATCTGGAATTTATTATGTAAATGTTAGTTTTCTATTAAAGATGATGAAGAAGAAGATAAACCAGTGAACTGAGTAAATAAATAAATAATGAAGTTGTTTGTTAACAAGGGCTCCTGTAGTCCAGTTGGTTTAGCAGCTGGTTTACAACCCAGAGGTCTCAAGTTCGAATCCTGCTGGAGACATTTATTTTTACCAGATCCGGATATAATGTACCAGATCTGATGCAATATCAGATTTTCTGATGCGATCTGATGAAATGTCTGATTTTCTGATGAAACATCAGAATTTCTGATAAAACATCAGAATTTCTGATAAAACACCAGAATTCTTATATAAAACATCAGAAATTGTAAATCAAGCATAAATAACTAAGTGGTCCACTGATTAAGGCTCTAACTTATAACCTAGAGGTCTTGAGTTTGAATCTTGTAAGAGACATTCTTTTTATTACATCAGAATCATATTTAAACACATCAGAATTCTAGTTAAACCCATCAGGTATAGTCTAGCCGGATAA